>APFE031240375.1:5535-93161 GCA_000404065.3 Pinus taeda | reverse complement strand
CATTTTAACAACAGGAGAAAATATTTCATCAAAATCAATACCTTTCTTTTGTGCAAACCCCTTCACCACAAGTCTAGCTTTGTACCTCTGTTTTCGTCCATCTTCTTCCTTCAGCTTGTAAACCCATTTATTCTGCAATGTAGTTTTTCCTACAGGCAACCTCACTAAGTCCCAAGTCTGGTTATGCATTAAGGAGTCCATCTCTTCTTCCATGGCTACCTCCCACTTCTTCCTGCTTTCAACCTACATTGCTTCTTCATAACATTTGGGTTCACCGGAATCGGTCAACAATAAATAATATAATGAAGGAGAGTATCGTTCAGGGGGTCTACTTATCCTGGTAGATCTTCTAACACCGCTTTCAGGTGTTTGAGGTGCCTGTTTCTGTTGTGGTGGTTGTTGCTGTTGTGGTTGTTGATTATTATTATTTTCAGGCACCTTTTCTTTTTCAGTTATTTCATCAAGAACTGTGTATTCCTTGTTTTCTTTTTCCTGTTTCTTTTCCTGCAACTGATTCTTATACAAGACCTTTTCATTGAATATTACATCTCTGCTCCTAATGATTTTGTGATTTTCATAATAATATAAGCGATAACCAAAATCATTAACACCATATCCAATAAAGGTACATTTCTTTGACTTTGCCTCAAGCTTTGTTCTATTTTCTTTATCAATATGGACAAAGGCCTCACAACCAAAAGGCTTTAAAAAGAGTAGTTTACCTTTTTACCTGTCCATGCTTCTTCTGGAACACCACCATCCAAGGAACTTGAAGGCCCTCTGTTTATTAGATAAACAGCAGTATCTACAGCATCTGCCCAAAACTATAAAGGCAATCTTGCATGCAATCTCATGCACCTTGCACGCTCCATGATTGTCCTTTCATCCTTTCTGACACACCATTTTCTTGTGGTGTTCTTGGAACTGTCTTCTCTCTGCGAATTCCATGCTCTAAACAGTACCTATCAAATTCTTTGCTGCAATATTCACCTCCATTGTCTGATCTAAGACACTTCAATTTCTTTCCTGTCTCAATCTCAACCAAAGCTTTCCATTTCTTGAAAGTATCAAATACATTAGATTTATTCTTAATATAATAAATCCAAATTTTTCTAGTTGCATCATCAATAAAAGTAACATAATAACGAGAGCCACCAAGAGATGATACCTGAGCAGGTCCCCATACATCTGTATGCACAAGATCTAATTTTTTATTCTTCTTTTCTTTCCCAACTCTGAGAAATCTGACTCTCTTCTGTTTTCCATAAATGCAATTCTCACGGAAGTCCAAATCGACATTCTTTAAACCCGGCAACAAATTCCTTGAGTGAAGAATCTTCATTCTTTTTTCACTCATGTGTCCAAGCCTATGATGCCATAATGCTGCATCTGCTCCTTTGGAAGTTAAAGCATTAACAGAGTTAGAAATACCAGGGCTCCTTTGGTGACCTTCCAAGCTTTATCTGTGAAAGTTGTCACAAAACCTTCACCGCCTAACTGCCCTTTTGAAATTAGATTTTTCTTTAGATGTGGAACATGCCTTACCTCCTTTAGTAGCCATTGGTTTCCATTCTGTTGTTTTACAAGAACCTTACCCATTCCAACAATTTTACAGGGTTTATCATCACCCAAACGAACTTGTGCAAAATCTCCTTGAACATAGTCATGAAAGTATTTCTTATCAGGTGTGGCATGGAATGAGGCCCCTGAATCTACCACCCAGGAATCAGTAATATTTTCGAAAGAAAGAATCAAAGCATCTTGTAACAGCTCACCTGTCACATTTGCTTCATGATTGTTTTCTTGCTGTGAATCTCCTTCTTTTCCCTTCCGAGATCTATAGTCTTTCTTTAGGTGTCCTTTCTTTCCGCATTTCCAGCACACTATCCCCGATCTGGACTTGGATCTACCTTTGCTTGATTTACTGTGATATCCTGAGCTCTTTCCTCTTTCCATTTTTCTTCCCCTAGACTCCGCACTCAAAGCATTTCCCGATGTCTCACCGGAGCTTTTCTGTCGCATTTCCTCGCTAAGGATAGCACCAATAACATCATCAAACTTTAATGTACTAGATCCAGACACAGAGTTACTAATGGCCATTACTAAACCATTCCAACTTTCTAGCAATGAGCACACAAGAATAATAGAGCTCTAACTTCATCATCAAAGTTTACCCCTACAGAACATAACTGACTTGTAATAGTATTAAAATCATTTAAATGATCTGCAACAGATCCACCTTCCGACATCTTCATATTAAATAACTGTTTCATAAGAAATACCTTGTCTGAGGCTGAGGGTTTTTCATATAGTTTCTCCAACGCCCCTTAATCAAACCCTCTATCGTTGTTTCCTTCGAAATGTTGAAGGCGACCGACACTGCAAGGCACAGCCGTATTTTTCCGAGTGCCTTTCTATCGAGAAGGTTCCATTCTTCATCTTCCATATCCGTCGGCTTCTTTTCTTTTCCCCCCAATGGTAGGTATAGATATTTTTGATACAGATAATCTTCCATCTGCATCTTCCACAATGAGAAGTTTTGGCCATTAAATTTCTCGACCCTAAACTTACCATCTTTTGCCATTGCTCCCATTCGAACAAGGAACCCTTCTTTCCTGCGAGTTTATCAACCAAATAGACCTTCGGCTCTGATACCAGTTGTTAGAAAATTATATATTACGGAGCAATGGACACATAAATATGTAGAATATAACACAGAGAACGCATGAAACAAGGAGACCAGATATACGTGGTTCACCCAGTTTGGTACGTCCCCCTGAACAGCCAGTCCTTCCTTTCTATTATCCAGCAAAATGAAGAGACACAACCTACAACAAATCCGCTGTAATATCCTCTGTTTTCTCTCACAGTCTCACCTCTCTATTTCTCGCTCACACATAGAATACACATCTATTACTGCCTCAAATATAATGCCCTCATACAAAGAGAGGGGTTGCCTTCTAGGGCAAAAAACCCTAAACTAAACATAAGTTCTACCTTCAGATCATCCGCCTAATGAACGGCCCAGATTGACTAGAAATTACTATACTTTTACAAGGCAAATTTACATCTGTTTTTAGCTTCGGGGGCAAGTCCCCCTCGCACCCCCCCGCGTGGAGGGGTGTACAAACTTTCTGGGGTATACATCTGGCTGAAACAAAGACCTCTGAACAATCATGCTCCACACACAACAAGAGGCGCAGTCGACCGGGTTCAAGGAGATCATGATGCTACTAGGCGAGACTCCTTGGGAGTTGGATCAGAGACTGAAGTGCACAATTCACGAAGCCAATATGAATTTGATGGATGCACAACACCGCAAATGATTTGTAGCATCACTGACGCCACACTTGAGGAACGCATTGTCACAACAGAGGTTAATGACTCTGGCAGAGGCCTTGGAGATCTCGATGAGTCTACATGAGACCCCGATATAGGATCCTAACCTGGGAGTTTAATAGATCCACGTGCAGTTGAAAAACTTATGCCTTGAGATGCAGAGTCTGAAACAGGACAAGACAGCTCGCCCAAAAGTGCGCGAAGAAGTATGGTGCGTAAAGTGCAATGGTCAGGGACATGACAAGGACCACTGCCTGATGTTCACGAATTACCTTGCAAGAGGAGGTCCAATACCATTAAGATCGGAGGCACAAGCAGGGCCTAGCGCAACGCCTGGTTTATGGTGTGCGATTTGTCAGATAGGAAGAAAACATGTTATGGACAACTTTCATCTGTTGTAGAAGTACACGCAGAATTCACAACAGCTGTTCTGTAATTTCTGTAGATCACTGGAACAGGATGAGAATACCTATAGAAGTTGTGAGCTAATGATGGATAGGACTCCCACATATAGAGTTCAGGTTGAAACACGACCCCTTGATCAGGACGCAAGAATGACACGAACCGAATTTCATGGGTGCAGATGAGGCCGGTGTGGAGGAGGACCTGGAAGAGGTCACGGACAACTGATATGTTACAATTACGGGGGGGCAGGACATTATGCCCTTGATTTTACGAATCCAATGCATCCATCATGTCTGTACTATACCTTGTTTGACCATGAAATGGAGGATTGTCCCACACTGATAGCTAGGCTACGCAACAAGGGAGCACTCCAACCTCCCCTAACTCAGAACCTACAAATGATGAGGTCTAAGCCACATGACGACAACCCAAATGTGAACATTATGCTCCAAATTGGAATTAAGATAGGAGATGATAAAGGCAAATAGTCGGAAGATAGTACTTGGGTTCACAAGGCTCCGATGAAAGAACCAAAGTTTGGTTTGGAGTGCGCTAAGGAAACCTTCATGGAAGCTAGGAAGAGCTTTGCTGATGCCTCCACCTTAGGAAGCAAAGACAGACTGGAGCCAAAAATGGACTCATCAATTCTAACGACGTTCCTAGAAACATGCATGAAGCTATTGCGCGACAGTAACGCTGTAAAGGGATTGTAGGAACTCATTAATAGATGCGTTGGGACCGTGCGAGGAGAACCACCTGTATTCCGGAAGATTGGAAAGCATGTGATAAGGATGGGAAGAGAAATGAGGTTGATCATGTAGATTGGTGAATATGATATGGACCAAGTGATTCTGTACCTAGGATCAGACACGAATGTTCTATAGAAGCAGACATGGGAGCACATGGGAAGGCCTATGCTACAATGGTCTCCTATCCAGCTACAAATGGCATACCAGCAAAAGATCATACCTATGGGGATATTGCGGGGAATCACATGGATATTGAAGGGGAAAGCACACTAGCAGACTTTAAAGTGATAGAGATTGTTGATGACAGCAATGCCTACCCCACGCTCTTAGGAATCGATTGGGCCACTAACATGAACAGGGTGATAAATCTAAAGAAGTGCAAGATGATTTTTGAGAAAAATTCCCTGCGCGTAATTATACCTTTGGACCCTGCTGAGGGATCGCACTACACTAAGCTAGTGAATTATTATGAAAGAGACAACGACTTAGACTGCATCTACAAGATAACCGTGTGAGAGAAAGATTGGGTAAATCCCATAGTGGATGGAAGAATCTCATGGGAACGCGAAAGCTCCTGTACATCAGTTTCAGACAAGAAAATAGAACTATGGCAGAAACAGTTACACGAGGTAACCATGCTGAACTATAACATGATGACAAGATCATTGCACTGTGTATCAACAGAAGTGAGGGATCTGCCTATTTATGATGAGTTAAGTGAGGTAGATGCTTTCTTGAATAGATTTGAAAGAGAGGTGACAAAACAACAATGTTTAGAGGATTTGAAATGGGTACTACATGCTACGCCCGCGACGTGGTGGGGTATGCACCAAGGAAGCTTTGAGGACTGGCACGAATGCAGGAAAATCATGCACATGCATTTTGGGAAGCCTTAGTTGTTACCAACAGATAAATATAATGGACGAGATGGTCTGCACGTGCACCTGTCCAGGTGGGTACAGGCATATGTTAAACAACCTGCGTAGATGCACACAGAATTCGTGTTAGGGGACATGGTCAATAAGCATGTGTGAGCAAGGGAATTGCATGAGAAATCCCTCTAGTTGGGACAAAGGAGTATCGAAAGAACGAGTGTGCAGAAGGTTACTGATGAGCCCCATAAATGGGTAATTATATGGGCTCATTTTTCCTCCTAACTTAGTTTAATCCACCATTCTCTTAGCTTATTGCATGTTTTTTTATTATATTTATGCTAACAGAGCGAGTTGGGTTGGTCATTATGCCATGGAGTCTAATATGTGTTTAATGCAGATTTTTGGTCAATTTTGGAGATAAAGTCAAAGATTTAATGGACAATTGGTAGCAATAATTAGAAGTAGACAACAAAGAGGATTTATAGGAGGGTATCCCCCTCATTTATGACTCCCCACTTCGAATTCTCCATCATGTAGCTCAGAGCACAAACATCCACATCAATGCACTAAAGAGGTAGTCGAGCAAGTGGAGGATAACTTCTGTTTATCTCAAGTTTTAGGAGCCAAGCCTCCTTGATTTTAAGGAAGCTGTTGTGAGATTTAGTTGTATAAGTAGAGAGGCCTAGGGCCTCATTAGGGAGTTAGTCAAATTTTTGAATTTTGTTGCAGCTTTTCTCTGCTCAACTTTGAGCTTACTTTTGTTGACAGTTTCATGTAATCCTATTATTATTCTGATAATAAAGATGAATTCCTTTTCGAGCTAGCACTGAGTTACCTCAAAGGGTTGAAGCTCTTGGGTTAGGGACCAATCCAAGCAACCAAGCTCCTCTTGTTTGTATTTATATGCTTTGTTTTAGTTTATGAATTATTTATTGTTAGATAAATCTCTTTCTTGGTTAAGAATAGGTTGCTTTTGGTGATTATTGTTAGATAAATTTCTTTCTTCGTTAAGAATAGGTTGCTTTTGGTGATTTAGAAGGTTGTTTCCATTTAAGTTTTCCATAGCAGGTTGAAAAATGATAGAAAGAAGATACAAAAAAGCCATCAATAGATCCTTGGCCTCCTTTCCTCCCTTTGGGACCATGAACTAAGGTCAAGACCCTCTTGCTACCACACAAAACACAAATTTTCCTTTTCCATAGGATCTCTAGTGTTGCAGTTTGTTAGAAGGTTAATGATTTTCTTTAGATCTCTTTCACCATGCTCATTTCTGTCTTGCAATAAGTTTCCTTCCATGCTTTCTCTCATTATAGCATTTTTCAGCATTTCTTTCCATAATTCATAATCTAGATTAGCTTGATGCAAAATTCTGTTTTTTTTTTTTATGTATCTAGTTCCTTGCTTTCTTAATCTCATTGTTTGATTTTCAGGTCCTTTTGCAGCAAATCTCTCCTCACAACAAGTCAGCCATTCAGCCATCACCATCTCTCTTTGATCTACGTTCCACAGGTCGCCCAAAGTTCCTCACAAATCTGCCTCAGTTTTTTCATTTTTCCCATAGACTTTCCTCTCTTTCCTTGAACAAATCCGACCATATTTCTCTCTCCTAATCATTCTTTATGGACCCTAGACACCTTAACACATCATCCTAGCCTTCATCTACCCTTTCCACCCACTTTCCTACCTTTAAAACCTCCAAAACTGTTCCTGGCATCCTCTTGTAGACCTCTTGTAGACCTCCTGTAGATCCCCTACAGCCTCCTGTAGATTTTCTTATAGGCTTCTTTTTGAAGTCCGATTGCTAGAAAAGCCTCCAGAAGGCCACCTGAGCCATCCTAAGACCCATCCACACCATCCTACACCTCCACAAATCCCAAAGTCGCCCTCCATCACCACCAAATCACTGCCACATTCACAAACGAATAAATTACATGCATGACGATTTCACATAAAAATCCAGAAAGATGTTTTTTTCTCATTTTCTTCTAGAAATAGCTTGAGTAGATGTTGTTTACTTCCTATATGAGGTAATGGCATTAATTTCATGGTTTTTCATCTTTCTTTCTACAAAAGTAGGATTAGTTGGTTAAGTAGGGTTTGCTAGGTTTACCTTACCTTTTGGTCTTCTTTTCCTTTTTGCAAGTAGAGTAGCCTCTGTAGAGTAATATTTCCTCTCTTTCATCACATATAGAGCTTCTTCTAAATCCATAGAAGTTGGCTTGAGCTCCTAGTGATCTTGTGCCAGCTGACCAAGTGACAGCCTATAGTAATAACTAGTACTTGTGCATACAACATCGTTTCTTCCAAGTTTGTTACGAACTATCGGGTTGATAAAAGTAAAGTAGGAAACCCAGGAGTTGTAGCATTATTGCTGAAATATTGGTGCTCACCACTTTTTGGCATCGTTTCCGTGGAAGTGTAAGAGTATTTTGTGATTACTAGTTTCTTCTATTTTCTACTGCAACATTCTGCTAAGTAGTTTATTTCAGCAAAAGTAGAGTAGTTGTTTCCTTCAGTTCTTGCATTTCCTTGCTTTCATTTTCAATTCTGCAATTTCCATTTCAGCAAGAGTAGAATAGTTGTTTCTTTCAGTTTCCACATTTCCCTGCTTTCATTTTCAATTCTGTAATTTCCGTTTCAGCAAATGTAGATTAGTCATTTCCTTGCTTTCAGTTCTGCATTTCATTTGATTTTCTTTTCAGATCTACAATTTCATTTCAGCAAGTTCATTTCAATTAGTTGCAATTTGTTTGTTCAATCAATTTTAGTTTTGCAGGTACAAGCAGTGAAAAAAAAAAAAAATCAACCAAAAAGATTTCCTTTCATGCCTCGTAGGAACAGAGATAATTCAGGAAACTTCTTGCCCAACACCCCCACTACATCACATAGCCACCCTTCTCTCTTCTTCGGTGGCAGTGATCAAGAAGAACCTTTAGGCGAACAACCTGAGATATTTGAAGAACCTATAGGGGAAGAAGAAGAAGAAGACATCCCTCCTAATACAATCACTAAAAACATAAATGCTAGGGGGAATGGAGAAAGAGTAGAGGGTACCTTTCCCATCCAAGAGACCAATGGGGACACCAAAATGAAGAACATAAGCCCTTCAGCTCTACCTCACTTCCATGGTTTGACCACCGAAGATCCTAAAACCTTCTTGTTTTAGTTTTTTGTCATCTGTCGAACCTATGACTATGTAGAAAATGAGAAAAAGTTGAAACTATTTCCTTCTACTCTCAAGGATGTAGCATTGCGTTGGTTCATGGGGTTACCTGGCAATAGCATCACAACTTGGGCTCAGATGCAACAGGCCTTCAACAACAAATATTGAGACTACTGTAGCTCAAAAGATACTAAGGAATAAATCTTACGAATGACCATGGGAAGTGATGAATCCTTGGAATATTATGAAGAGAGGTTCCAGCTCAGTTACAAAAGGGTCAGGTGTACACTTGACCCTAAATCTCTGAAGTTGGTCTTGCTCAAGGAAATTCCGAAAGACCTTCTAGACACCCTCCACTTACTGGCTAGGGGAGATATCTACCAACTACCTTATGAGGACATAAAGACTGTCTTTAGAAATCATTCTAGAGCAACAAGAAAGAGAGGTAGGGGGAGTCAGCCCATAGCTAGTACCTCCTTATCCAATTCATCCATCAAAGGTGAACTTGGAAACATGCTGGAAGACTTCAAGAGTGAGATTTTGTAAACTCTTGCCATGCAAATGGATACCTTGCATATCAAAAGGAAACAAGAGGAAGCAGAGAGGGCTTTGGCCATCTTTTGTCCTAGGTGCACCAAACGGCATCCTAGGAATGAATGCCCATTGAACTCTATAGAGGTTTGTTCGGTCTATGAAGAATATCATTCTACAGATAAGTGACCTTCCTTACCCAGACTTAAAGTTGTATACCAAGGAGTCGAAGGAGCCACTGAACCACTCTATTTCATGAACCAGAGGAGACCACATGGACCTAGACCATACCAACAGAGGATGCAAGGGATCCCAGGCATACTACAACCCCAACCAAGTCACTTCCATACCTTCTTGGGGCCCTCCTACTCATCCTTCCTAGTCCACACCTCCTCCTTGGTCCTATCCATCTCAATATCATGCTCAACTAGCTGCTCATTCATTTCAATCCTATTTTCAGCCACAACCTCAGTGGAATGCAACTCATCAAGGGTGGAGGCCCGAGTACAACTATCCTCCCGCTCTTTTGCCTCCACCACCTGCTCAACCACAACCATTGCCTCCTGCTCCACCAAGGCAACCCCAATTTCTTACCTAGCCGAACCCAAACCCGAACAATAGACAGGCTCAACAAGTATATAGTGGGGAACCATCATGCCCAACTTATGCTATGGAGATCCATGAGATTAACCTGCAATATGGGAAGGTCCTCCTAGATAGCTAGCCTCCCCCTAAGGAGGTTGAGGAAGATAAAGAGGAAAGTGAACCTAAAGCAATTCCACCCTTTCCTAAGAGACTATCCGGGACAACATAGCCCACCCTAGAAGAAACTAAACTTCTGGGAGAATTGAAACAGTTATGTGTAAATATACCACTTCTCCAAGCCATAAAAGATGTGCCTATATACAATAGGATGATCAAAGAGAAGTGCTTTAGGCATCCAGGCAGGTGCAAGAGAGATGCTCCAACCATCAATGTCATAGGACAACTGTCCAACCTGATGTTGGGGCAGATAATCTGTCTGAAATATCCGGGCCCTAGAAGCCCAGTAGTTAATGTCCACATCAATGGCACCATGATCCCATATACCTTGATTGATCTAGGAGTTGTCTTTAATGTGATGACAAAGGACACCATGCTCAAACTTAACCTCCATGGCTCCTTGAGGAAGACCACGACAGTTCTGCAGCTAGCAGACCACTCCACCGTGACCCCTGAAGGGATTGTGGAAGATGTGATGGTCTCCATTGATTCTTGGGAGTACCCTACTAATTTCCTAGTTCTCCAGCCAAAGGCAAAGCTAATTGGGTATCCTCTCATCCTGGGGAGACCTTGGCTGGCTTCTATCGATGCCTACATCAGTTGTCGAGATGGGAACATGACCATCAAGAACAGGTATATGTCCAAACAGTTAATCCTATACCCTCCTGCCCAACCCTTGCTAGAACATGATCTACCTATCTGGTTGGAGGAGGAGGATGAGGATGAAGTTTATGTTGCACCACTTTGTGCATTAGAAACTGTCATGGGGGGAAAACCGCAAAATGAGGATGATATCATTGAAAATTTAATTTACAATCCACCCCCCAATGCCTTGCCATTAGAATATGTAATGAAAGAAACCCAAAACAATCCCTTAATTGATCTCTATGTAACTGACCCAACCTCTCTCCATGTTAATAATGTAGAGTTCAGCCCAGAAAGAACCTTGAAAATCATTTCATCCCTATCCACTTCTCAGGAGAAGGAGCTGTGCAGCTTATTGAGAGAACATTTAGATGCCTTCACCTAGAGTTATAAGGAAATGAAGGGAGTGCACCCTTCAATAAGTACTCATCATATATACATTAAAGAAGATTGTAAACCAGTCAGGCAGCCTCAAAGGAGGATGAATCCAGCCCTTAAAGATGTTGTTAAGGAAGAATTGCAAAAATTACTTGATGCAGGATTCATCTACCCCATCTCTAACAGCGAATGGGTCTCTCCTTTGGTGCTAGCGCCAAAGAAAAATGGTAAGTGGAGAATCTATGTCGATTATCGGGAATTGAACAAAGCCACTAAAAATGATCATTTTCCATTGCCTTTCATAGATCAAGTGTTAGATGGTCTGGCGGGGAAAAAGTTTTTCTCCCTCCTAGATGGGTTTAGCGGGAATATCTAGATTCAAATCAACTCGGAGGACCAAGATAAGACCACTTTCACTTGTCCTTGGGGTACCTTTGCATATCGGGTCCTTCCTTTTGGTTTGTGCAATGCTCCAACCACTTTCTAGAGAGCAGTATTGAGTATATTTTTTGAATTGGTTCATGATGCAGTGGAAATATATATGGATGATTTTACTCCTTATGGTTCTAACTTTCAGGAAGCCTTATCTAACCTAGGAGAAGTCTTGGACAAGTGCATTGAAATGAACCTGTCCAACAGTCCGGAAAAAAGTGAATTTTTGATGACCGAAGGGACCATGCTAGGTCATGCAATATCTCAACAAGGATTGCAGGTGGACCCCAACAAAATTGTCATGATCCAAAGGGTCCGACCTCCTCAAAAGGTGAGAGATGTCAGAAGTTTCCTAGGCTTAGTTGGATACTACAGAAGATTCATTAAAGATTTCAGTAAGTTAGCCTCTCCATTGTTTGGTATTTTAGGAAAGGATGTCAAGTTCATATGGACTGAAAACTATCAAGAAGCCCTAGATACCTTGAAAAACAAACTTGTGACTGCCTCAATTTTGAGAGGCCCAAACTGGGCCCTACCTTTCCACATTCACATAGATGCCTCGAACAAAGCAGTAGGAGCAGCCTTAGGACAAATTGATGAAAAGTTACCTTATGCAATATACTTTATAAGTAAAAATTTGTCAAAGGCTAAGTTAAACTACATGGTAACCGAGAAGGAACTCCTAGTTGTAGTACATTCCTTGAACAAATTCAAACATTATATCACAGGCTATCAAACCTTTGTACACACTGATCATGTTGCAATTAGGTATTTAATGAACAAACCAGATGTAAATGCTCCCATTATTAGATGGTTTCTTTTATTGTAGCAGTTTGATTTGACCATTGTTGATAAACCTGGTAAAGAAAATGTTGTTGTTGACTTTTTGTCTAGAGTAAATTTGCCTGCAGATGAAGGAAAGGTGGATGATCAAATTCCAGATGAACACCTATTTTCTATCACAACACCCTCGCCATGGTTTGCTGATATAGAAAACTACTTGGTTTCAACATAGTTCCCACCACACCTGTCTTCAAAGGAGAAGAGCAAGATCATGAGGAAAAGCGCCCCTTTCACTTCGATTGGGGGCAATCTCTTCAAACTTGGCCCAGATCAGATCTTGAGAAGATGTGTCAGGGAGGAGGAAGTTTTTTACATTCTCCTGACCTGTCATGACAGGCCTTATGGAGGTCATTTTGCAGCAAAGAGGATTGCCTTCAAAATATTGCAAGCAAGTTACTATTGGCCCACTCTTCATCAAGATGTGAGGAGATACACCAGCCAATGTGATCAGTGTCAAAGGATGGGGAAACCTACTCCAAAGGATGAGATTCCCATGCAACCTCAAGTGACCTTCAAGCCATTTAAGAAGTGGGGAATGGAATTTGTGGGTCTTATAAAAACTCCTTCAAAACAGAAGCAATACATCATTGTGTGCACCGATTATCTGACAAAATGGGCAGAAACAAAAGCAATCAAAGCCGAAATAGAGGAAAAAGTAGCTGAGTTTTTGAGAGAAAATGTATTTTATAAGTTTGAGTATCCAAGAGAAATGGTCACAGACCAAGGCAGTCAGTTCACTTCCAAGTTGATTGAAGATTTGCTCACACATCATAAAATCAAGCACAGGACTTCCACCCCTTACCATCCACAAGCCAATGGGTAGGTGAAAGTCACTAATAGAGCTTTGGAAGGAATTCTGACCAAGGTAGTGAGCAGTAGCAGAAAACATTGGGCGTATAGACTAGTTGAGGCCACTTGGGCCTACAACACAACATGGAAGACCACCACAATGTTCACACCCTATGAACTGGTCTATGGGAAGAAGGCTTTGCTATCAATAGAATTTGAATAGAATACACTAAGAATGGCAGCTCAGCTGGACCTAGACCTCAGCCATGCACAGAGGAAAAGACTACTCCTGCTCAATGGATTGGATGAACAAAGAATGCAGGCCCTTCTCCACATAGAGGTAGTTCAGCTTCAGAGGAAGATATGGCATGACCAAAATATCAAGGAGAAGAAATTCCAAGAGGGAGATTGGGAACTGCTCTATGACTCAAGGTTTAAAGACTTTAAAGGAAAGCTATAGACAAGATGGTTGGGACCCTACACTGTGGAAAAATGTAATGACAATGGTTCAATTCTGATCAGAACCATTGATGAGGAAGCCATCCCCATGCTTGTCAATGGACATAGGTTGAAAATTTACAAGAAACCCCTCTCTAAGTGAGAGTTCATTGAAGATCTGAAAAAGAAAGTGATGGTAGTGGAGCAAGTCTTAGCCTCCACTTCACCCACTCACTGAAGAAGTAGAAAAAAGAAAACATAATAAGGACTCAAGTGAAAACCTCCATGAGGTGCTTGAATCCCATCATTGGGTTGAAAACCTCTTTTGAGGCGGCCTAGTGATGAAGAAAAAAAAAGAAAGATAGAGAATAAGATCCCTGGGTGAAAACCTCCCTTGGAGATTCCCAGGGTAGGCAAATAGGGTGAAAACCTCTTTGAGGCGCCCTGGTTGACTTTCAAAAAACTAAAGAGGAGAAAAAATAGAGAAAAGAAGGAAAAGAGAATTTACTTTTAATGTGCATTGCAGGTTACAGGTGGACCACTGGGAGCAAGGGAAGATGCCACAGAGCCTATTTCATATCCTCCACACTCTTCTCCATCATTGTTTACCTTTCTTCCACGCCACTGTGTTTTTTTTCCAGAAACTGTGTGTTCTATGGGAGGCCCTGTGTGTTCTACAAGAGACTCTTGTAGAAATCACAGAGAGCCAGAAATGGTTCCAAAGAGAAGATTGAGGGGCTGGGAGATTTCATGAAGAGCATGTAGACCCTCCTACAGCTATCCACTCTCCTTTCCATCCATCCCACACTTGCACCACCTCATCATCATCGATTTCTTTCCTTCCTGTCAAAAGACATAGAAACTAGCTTTTTAGAAAAAAACAAAAATAAAGGGAGCAGCACCTCAAAATCTCACCTGTAGCTTACAAAGTACCTCTCCATCTTCATTAACATCTTTAGCATTATCCTCCCAGCTCCCAGCACAAAAATCAGCTAAAAAGTTTTAAAGGGAGAAGCAGCTACAGGAGCTCCTGTAGGAATTCCTGTAGCGGCTGATCCCCTTAAAATCAAGCCACTACAACAAAAGAAGTAAAACCATGGGATTGAAGGGGACATTTGAAGCTAGATCCAGCTAGATGATACCTGCATAAAGCAAACAAGCCACACATCAGGAAGAAGAGAGCATGCAGTAAGGAAGATACAGGCATACAACAACTGAAATACAAGCATGCAGCAACAAAAATGCCTCACAGCATGTATATTGGACCCCTAAGTAAGTGACTAACCCTCTCCTCTATTGCATTTGTGTAATTGAAAAGTATGCATAAGTGAATGAGATGGTTATGGTTGAATGAGAAAAGGTGGCCAGTTAACTGGCCACCCTCATCCAGTTGACTGCACTCATCCGGAGATGCCACCACACGTGTGCCTAGTCAACTCACAAAAAAATCTAAAGGACTGGTAGTGGAGGGTATGCAAACTCTAATGCAATGATGGGAAGTGATTGTGGGAAAGAACCATGATGACAAGGCAGTGGGGATCAACGGTACAAATATGGCAACGTATATTTTTTCCAGCTCACCCCATCACCGAAAATATCTAAAATAAGAAATAAGTATTCCTCCTCGAAACTCCCTCACCATCTTTTCTTTCATTCCACCCTTGCCCACTTAACTGCAGAAGGCTCTCTATCACCACCATAGCCTCGAAATCATCAATCTCCATCGCTTTCATCCATCCTCCTGCCATCGCTTTCATCATTACTGAGTTCAGAGTAGATACTTTAGTCATCTATAGCGACGCTTTCTCAAACAACCACGAGGTAAAAATGTTAAGTCTCTGAACACTTGGATTAAAATGATACTGTGTGTAAAGCATATTATATGAATACATTAACGTTCAGGGCTATGCGAAGTCGGAGAATTTACAGAAACGAAGGTAGTATAGTACTAGAAACTAGCCCCTTGATTTCACCTCTACGAGGGGACGAGGAAGAGCTCACGAGGGTATCACCAAGAAGTGTAATCAATTTTATAAGGCAGAGGATTCCACACATACCACCCCCACCCACACCACCACCAGCTTCACCGCCTTCACCCCCATCTTCGCCTGTACCACCTCCGCCACCACCATGAGTCAATATGGCAAGCGCGATAAAGTTGTCGATGTTCAAAGGAGGAGGAAATGAATATCTAGACCAGTTTTGGTTCATGATAAAAGTCGTATGGGAAGCGCAGGGAGTTACAGATGACAATATAAAGAAATAAATGTTGGTCAGCACTATGCAGGATCGCACGCTAACCTGGTATATCAAGCATTCTAATGACAATCCGAATGCGGGGATTGTGGATATCCAAATTGCGTTGAACAGAGAATTTAGCAAGCCGGAGTCAAAGGCGCAGTCGATCGTTGAGTTCAAGGAGATCACGATGCTACCAGGAAAGACTCCTTGGGAGATGGATCAGAGACTGAAGTGCACAATTCGCGAAGCCAATATGACTTTGATGAATGGATAGCACCGCGAATGGTTTGTAGCATCGCCAATGCTACACTTGAGGAACGCATTGTCACAACAGAGGTTAATGACTCACGCAGAGGCCTTGTAGATCTCGATGAGGCTGCATGAGACCTTGATATAGGATCCTAACCTGGGAGTTCAGCAGATCCACGTCCAGTGGAAAAACTTATGCCTTCAGATGCAGAGTCTGAAACAGGACAGGATAGCTCACCCGGAAGTGTGTGAAGAAGTATGGTGCATAAAGTGCAAGGGTCAAAGACATGACAAGGACCACTGCCTGGTGTTCACGAATTACCTCGTGGGAGGAGGTCCGATGTTGTTAAGATCATAGGCACAAGGATTTATGGTGCGCGATTTTTCAGATAGGAGGAAAACATGTTACTGACAACTTTCATCTGTTGTAGAAGTACACACAAAATTCGTAACAGTTGTTCTATAATTTCTGTAGATTAGTGGAAAAGGATGAGCATACCTATAGAATCTATGAGCTAATGATGGATAGGACTCCCACATATAGAGTTCAGGCTTAAACGCGGCCCCTTGACCAGAACTCAAGAATGACACGAACCAAATTTCAGGGGTGCAGACGAGGCCAGGGTGGAGGAGGACCTAGAAGAGGTCACGGACAGCTGATATGTTACAATTGCGGGGGGGGGGGCGGGACATTATGCCTATGATTTTACAAATCCAACTCATCCATCATGTCTGTACTATACCATTTTTGATAATGAAATGGAGGATTGTCCCACACTACTAGCTAGGCTGCGCAACAAGGAAGTGCTCCAACCTCCCCCGACTCAGAACCTACAAATGATGAGGTCTAAGCCACACGAGGAAGACCCAAATGTGAACATTATTCTCCAAAGTGGAATTAAGATAGAAGATGATAAAGTCAAACAGCTGGAAGATAGTACTTGGGTTCGCAAGGCTCCAATGAAAAACTAGAGTTTGATTTGGAGCGCGCTAAGGAAACCTTCATGGAAGCCAGGAAGAGCTTTGCTGATGCCTCCACTTCACGAAGAAAAGATAGACCGGAGCCATAAATGGACTCATCAATTCTAACGATGTTCCTAGAAACATGCATGAATCTACTGTGCGACAGCTGTAAAGGGATTGTAGGAACTCATTAATAGATGCGTCGGGACCGTGACAGGAGAATCGCGTGTATTCCAAAAGATTGGAAAGCATGTGATAAGGACAAGAAGAGAAATGAGGTTGATCACGTAGATTGGTGAATATGATATGGACCAAGTGATTCTTTACCTAGGATTCGACGCGAATGTTCTGCCGAAGCAGACATGGGAGCACATGGGAAGGCCTACGCTGCAATGGTCTCCTATCCAGCTATGAATGGCGTACCAGCATAAGATCATACCTATGGAGAGATTTTCAGGAATCACGTGGATATTGAAGGGGCAAGTGCACTAGAAGACTTTGAAGTTATAAATATTGTTGATGACATCAATCCCTACCCCACACTCTTAGGAATCGATTGGGCCACTGACATGAACAGGGTGATAAATCTAAAGAAGTGCAAAATGATTTTTGAGAAAAAGTCCCTGCGCGTAATCGTACCTTTGGACCCTACTGAGGGATCACGCTACACTGAGCCAGTGTGCGACTATGAAAGTGATGACGACTTAGACTACATCTACAAGATAACTGTGTGAGAGCAAGATTGGGTAAATCCCACAATGGATGGACAAATCTCATGGGAGTGCGAAAGCTCCTATACATCAAACTCGGATGAGAAAATAGAACAATGGCAGAACCCATTACACGAGGTAACCACGCTGAACTATAACATGATGACAAGATCGTTGCATTGCGTATTGACAGAAGTGAGGGATCTGCCTATTTATGATGGGTTAAGTGAGGTACATGCTTTCTTGAATATATTTGAAAGAGAGGTGCTAGAACAACAATGTTTAGAGGATTTGAAATGTGTACTACACGCTACACCCATGAGGTGGTGGGGTACGCACCAAGGAAGCTTTGAGGACTGGCACGAATGCAGGAAAATGATGTGCATGCATTTTGGGAAGCCTAAGTTGTGACTAACAGATAAATATAATGGACGGGACGGTCCGCGCGCACACCTATCCAAGTGGGTACAGGCATATGTTAAAAAACCTGTGCAGATGCACACAAACTTCATGTTAGGGGACATGGTCAATAATCATGTGTGACCAAGGCAATTGTGCAAGTGATCCCTCTAGTTGGGACGAAGGAGTGTGGAAAGAACAAGTGTGTAGAAGATTACTGATGAGCCCCATAAATGGGTAATTATATGGGCTCATTTTTCCTCCTAACTTAGTTTAATCCACCATTCTCTTAGCTTATTATATGTTTTTTAATTATATTTATGCTAATAGAGTGAATTGGGTTGGTCATTATGCCATGGAGTCTAATATGTGTTTAATGCAGATTTTTGGTAGATTTGGAGATAAAGTCAAAGATTTAATGGACAATTGATAGAAATAATTCGAAGTAGATAAGGGAGAGAATTTAGAGGAGGGTATCCCCCTCATTTATGACTCCCCACTTCTAATTCTCTATCATGCAGCTTGGAGCACAAATAGCCACATCAATGCACTAAAGAGGCAGTTGAGCAAGTGGAGGATAACTTCTGTTTATCTCAATTTTTGGGAGCCAAGCCTCCCTGATTTTAAGGAAGCTATTGGGAGCTTCAGTTGTATAAGTAGAGAGGACTAGGGCCTCATCAGGGAGTTAGTCAAATTTTCAAATTTTGTTGCAGCTTTGCTCTGCTCAACTTCGAGCTTATTTTTGTTGACAGTTTCATGTAATCTTATTATTATTTTGATAATAAAGATGAATTCCTTTTTGAATTAGCACTGAGTTACCTCAGAGGGTTGAAGCTCTTGGGTTAGGGCCCAATCCAAGCAGACAAGCTCCTCTTTTTTGTATTTATATGCTTTGTTTCAGTTTATGAATTAGTTGTTTTAAATAAATTTCTTTCTTGGATAAGAATAGGTTGCTTTTGGTGCTTTAGAAGGTTGTTTCCATTTAAGTTTTCCATAGAAGGTTGAACAGTGATAGAAAGAAGATACAAAAATGCCATCAATAGAGCCTTGGCCTCCTTTCCTCCCTTTGGGACGATGAACTGAGGTCAAGACCCTCTTGCTGCCACAAAAAACACAGATTTTCCTTTTCCATAGGATCTCTAATGTTGCAGTTTGTTAGAAGGTTAATGCTTTTCTTTAGATCTCTTTCACCATGCTCATTTCTATCTTGCAATAAGTTTCCTTCCATGCTTTCTCTCATTATATCATTTTTCAGCATTTCTTTCCATAGCTCATAATCTAGATTAGCTAGATACAAAATTCTGTTTTTTTGATGTATCTAGTTCCTTGCTTACTTAATCTCATTGTTTGATTTTCAGGTCCTTTTGCAGAAAATCTCTCCTCACAACAATTTAGCCAATCACCCATCACCATCTCTCTTTGATCTACGTTCCACAGGTCGCCCAAAGTTCCTCACAAATTTGCCTTAGTTTTCTGCACTTTTCCCATAGACTTTCCTCTCTTTCCTTGAACAAATCTGACCATATTTCTCTCTCCTAATCATTATTTATGGACCCTAGACACCTTAACACATCATCCTAGCCTTCAGCTACCCTTTCCACCCGCTTTCCTACCTTCAAAACCTTCAAAACTGCTCTAGGCATCCTCCTGTAGACCTCTTGTAGATCCCCTGCAGCCTCCTATAGATTTTCCTGTAGGCTTCTTTTTGAAGTTTGATTGCTGGAAAAGCCTCCAGAAGGCCACCTGAGCCATCCTAGGACCCATCCACACCATACTACACTTCTACAAATCCCAAAGTCGCCCTCCATCGCCACCAAATCATTGCCACATTCACAAATGAATAAATTACATGCATGACGATTTCACATAAAAATCCAAAAAGATGTTTTTTTCTCATTTCCTTCTAGAAATATTTTGAGTAGATGTTGTTTAATTCCTAGAAAAATTAATGGCATTCATTTCATGGTTTTTCATCTCTATTTCTGCAAAAGTAGGATTAGTTGGTTAAGTAGGGTTTGCTAGGTTTACCTTACCTTTCACTCTTCTTTTCCTTTATGCAAGTAGAGTAGCCTTTGTAGAGTAAGATTTCCTTTCTTTCATCACATATGGAGCTTCTTCTGAATCCATAGAAGTTGGCTTGAGCTCCTAGTGATCTTGTGCCAGCTAACCAAGTGACAACCTGCATCAAGAACTAGTACTTGTGCATATAGCACTGTCGCTTCCAAGTTTGTTACGAACTACCGGGTTGCTAAAAGTAAAGTAGGAAGCCCAGGAGTTGTAGCATTATTGCTGCAATACTAGTGCTCACTAGTTACCCATGTAGAAGCCTTTAACGAGGTGTGCGAAGCACTGAACTGGGTATATAATGCGCAACAAAGTGGTTGGGACCTGCGCGTACCAACGATTTTGTGGGCTTATAGGACAATGTATAAGAAATTGACAGGACAGACGCCCTCAAAGATTGTTATAGACATTTTTGGGCACTTCAACCCCAATCATAAATGTCCATAAACTTAGGGATCCTAAGTCCCTAAAAGTGTTGCTTCACTGCCTAAAGGAACAAGGTCAGCTGCTTACATCATCTCCCAGAAGTTCTCCACTAAAAAATTTCTCATAAATGGTCAAAGTTGGACCATACTGAAAGCTCAGTGCAGAGGGTACGATGCATATCACCTTCCCAGTGTACAAGGTGTGATGCATACTGAATTGCTCTTCTGTAGGGTGCAATGGTCGAGAATGGACAAATGGCAGGGACAAAATGCGAGGTGGAAGATCATGGAATCTTCCAAAAGCTTCCCCTCTGACACTTGCCTCTCTGTTTTCAACTAGGGATGAGTAAGAGATCATCATTCTCCAAGTGGAGGTAGGAACTATCAGAGAGAGGACACTAATCAAGATCCCAGAAGATGACTCACCTCTCTGTAATCATCTATATATGGATCCCTCATCACAGAGATCCAGAGGCTGGAATTTTGTATCTTATAGAGAAGTGTTGTTGGTTTTCTGGTGTACATTCATAGTATGTGATCTAAGCTTTGCTTGAGGTGAAGAAGGGCTTCCTAGATGGAGGATGATGCTGGGTCAGAACATATGGTTGTAATCCTCTTGCTACTTTTCATCTTAATAGAGATATTCTTGTTTTCTTCCATATTCTTGTGTACTTGTTTATATATGCATTTATATGGTTAACACACATCTGGTTCTGTGTTATTTATGAATATAGATCTTTGTTTCTTCGATAGTAGTATGTTGTTGTGATTCGACAGGTTCCTTTTGAAGCTGGGTAGACGAAGAACAAGCGGCGAAGCTATATCAAGAAGGAGAGGAAATCAAGCGCAAGACTAAGGTTGGTCTTCTTGGTTCTCCTCTTGTCTATTTTCATAAAAGGAAATGAAAGTAGACTTACTTGTTTGTTTCTAAGATAGCCACCCATCTTAGTGGGAATAACAACATCCAAGTGGACACTATTCCTGGTAACAAAATGGTGACTCCGCTGGGGAGTGACTAGATTGTTTGTTAGCCTATATATCCTTGTTTCTTTTATAAACTTACAGACGGAGCCTGAAGTCAAGCTAGCTAGCCTTCGAACTGCATTTGTTATACAAATGCAAAGTAGATCAATGTTGCTTCAGTCTATCTCCAGGTTTTGTTTATGAATTAAACAATAGATCTTCAAGCAATCTGATTTCCCTAAGTGCTGGCTCTAGTAACCTCTTTAGATCACCCCTGTGTTTTACATACACTAAACACTACTTACTCGACCTAAACACCTGAACTAAATTGCAAACTATGAGTGAAAACCTATTTAAAGTCTCATGCTGGTACCATTGCACCCTGCCTTCAAGGCAGTCTATATGCATCGCACTTCCCTAGTGCAGTAGGTGTGCTGCATACTGGTTTCACTGTGTATTAGGTGCGATGGTCAGGGAAGGTTAAGTTTACCCTCAGACTGTGGTTTTTTCTCACTGTTTTCAGTCCTATTCAGGAGTTTTACTATCTGTAGTCAGTGTGTTTCTGTGAAAACCCCCTTCTCTTGCATTATTCCGCCTCCTTAGTGCAAAGAAATGTAAGTGTTTTTTATGTATTGTGCGTCATTTTCAGTTCTCTTTTGCAAAAAGTAGCATATTCGAACTGTCATTTCTAGATCTGAAAGTGTCTTAGCTGTCGTTTTCAGTTTTAGAAAGCAATCCCATTGTTTATGATAGTCGATTATACAATTACTATTGCATAGGATTTGAATTAGTAGTTTTAAAGTGTCGAAAAGTAATTTTCATTTCAAAATCGCAAAGTGTCTCTCTTGCTTTCACTTCATTTTGAAAAAGAATTTTGTTGAGCACTGTCGCTTTAAAAGTAATTCAGATTTGCACATAGCTTTCTTATCATCATTCATACATTAAGAAGGCTAGAAACAAATACATGCATGTGCATTTGCATTTCGACAACTTTGTTTGATTTATGACTGTGCATTTAGCATGTGTTCTGTGGTCTGTGAAGAAAATATTCTTGACTTCCTTTCCTTAGTAGCTAGTATTTCCATTGCCAAAAGAAGATTAAACATTTGTTTATCATCTTAGACTGCATTTTAGGAATTATATACACATCACGCGGTGAACCTGAAAGGCAAATTGTTAAGCAAGATCAACTTAAAGTAAATTTAATGAATCTAACAATGCTTTGGAACTTAACGCACAACATCTAGAGGTCTAGGCTAGAGACGTATTCCGGCGTCGTATAACCTGGTAACTATTGTTTTCAGTGTTGGTTGGGTGATTCCTCCACTCTGAGACAGCAAGTTCTAGTACAGACTTATGCTCCCACATACCGTCGAGTATATATTGGGAGACCACAATATGTTGCATCCTTTATCCTTAAGAAGCCGTGTCTGCCACCCTATCGATTGCAATGCACTGAACACAGCATTCAAGAAGATTGACTGCCGTACCATAAAAAGTATTCTGCATTTTTGTGATTGGTTTGGTAATCCTCTCTGCCTAGATCTCCAGAGAAGTCCATTTTGCTCCTTTTCAGACTCCTTAAAAGAAAAGGTCCTCTGAGCACTTTTCACTTTAGGCTCAATAAAAATCGAAGGTGACTAGAGTCATCTTTTGTTTTTTCTCGACTCTTTAAAATTGAAAAAACAAGTTGTGTCAAAGCATCTAAAATTTATTTTAAATCGGAATAACATCACAAATTCCCCCGTTTGGTCTTTAGGTTGAGAAAATGGAGTCTACCAACCAAGGATTTCCCCTTGGAGGAAATCCTAGTCCCTTCTCCTCTTGGGGAGATGTTGGTGCACCCCATATGGCCACTTTGTCACTTCTAGGGTTGACAATTGGTTTGCCTGTCTGGCTCTTCTCTACCTTTGTCATTCAGAATCCCGTAATTCTGGAACAGTCAAATCAGCAACTAGACGACACTAGAGTTGCCTCCCAACCTTTTACTTCATCTGATTCTCCCTCTCCTCCTTCCTCTTCGCTTGATAAAGCCAATAAAGCTAAAAATCAAGTAACTGAGAAGAAGAAGAAGCAGAAAGAGAAAAAGGAAAAGAAGAAAAAGGAACCAAAATTGAAAGGGGGCAACCAAGGGTCATCTAGCGAAAATCCTCACACCGCACTGTCAAAACCTAAATCTCCTTGTGTCATTTGCAATGGACCACTATCACCAAGATTGTCCCTGCATCCTCGAATCTTAAGGGACTGGTCTCCTCGTTTGCAAAATCCGGTGTCATCAACCTCTGACGATCATGTTGAATGCACACCATCAACCAGTGAAAGTGAAGCACATGGACAGAAAAGGAATCCCAGATTTCCTTGTAAGTTGTGTGAAGGAAATCACGTCATCCACTGTTGTCCCTTCCTTGACGAGGCTAAAAGAGTTTTGGATGATCGTCCGATTTCACCGCTACGAATTCCTCCTGGATATAAAAAAACTCTTGCCAAGTCCTCCACCAGTTGAAAATCCGGCTTGCCCGTCATTGAGGTCAGCCAAAGCATCTATCACTAAAAATGAAACCTCTGAATCCATACCAGATGAAAGTCAAAAGGTCAAGACGGTAGCTGACCCGGTCTTGCCTTCAGAGTGCTCATCTTCAAGTGATACCGTCACTGAAGAGAAAGAGAACAACACTGTTCAAATTCTTTTTGTCGACACAGACTCCGATGAACTTGGGGGTGGTCCTCCCGTTCCTTTATCATAAGAAGGAAGTTCATCAGAGTCATATCCGGCCGTCTATTCGATCCCACCACCAAGCAGCCTAGTCATTTCCTTCGACTGGAATCTACTAGGCAGACCCCATTTACCAGCTACTGTACCATTCAAAATCATTGTACAAGCTTACAGAATGGTTGTGGTTGGTACCATCATCAATGAAGGGGCTTTTGTGAGTATCCTTTCCTCAACTGCTTGGAAAGCGCTTGGTTCACCATCACTTTTTCCTGAAATGAGAAATCTGATAGGCTTCGACAAAGGAACCAATCGACCTTTAGGGATCCTTCCAAATGTGCCCATTACTTTGAGAAGGAAAACCATTCACATGAACGTGATGGTAGTTCAAGGACCCTTGGATTATAATCTACTCCTTGGACGCGATTATATTTATTGCATGGGAGTCGTCGTCTCCTCACTCTTTAGAGTAATGTGTTTTCCCCACGAAGGCAGAATGGTCAAGCTTGTAGACCAAATGTCATTCCCCAGCTCACACATGACAAATAGTCAAATGCCATCCCTAAATGGTCATTTCATGCAAGGAATGTCTCATTGATCTCTAGTCCGCCCACCTGATGAGCGCGAGTAATTCAGGAGGATGTGACTGAAACCCAGGGGACATGCACCCTGGTCTGTTTCGGCAGGAAAACCTTGGGTATAGAGTAGGTTTCCGCGGAGGATATATGACTAGTCTGACGAACCCGTCCTCATAGGAAAATGGGATCAGGCTGGAATAAGATACCTTCGTCAAAGTTATCTGAGTGGAATGCGTCTACGCCACTCACCATTGTCTGTTTCGATAGATATTGCCAAGAAAGCATTTTATCTGCTACGCAGATGAAACTTTCTTGGTAACCTGGAAATTTTTCATTATACCTGGGGGCATGCAAAACTTTCCGCATGCAAGCGAAGAGCGGCTATTTATTTTTTAAATTTGTAGGACCTATAACCCTTTAAACCCATAAGGCTAGTCGTTTCCTAACTTGCATAAAGAAAGGATCCATGGCAAAGCTTGAGAGATGTAAGCCACTTCAAAATAGCATCTTGAATGAGACATTCTTATCATACGACTGGCGAGCAATGTTACCGCAGGGTTCAAGCTCGTTAAAAAATAAACCCTCCATGAGCAGTTTTAGCGCATAGTTCAAGCTCGTTAAAAAATAAACATAAGTCATGAGCAAATCTTTCCCCTAGTGTTTAAGCTCATTAAAAAATGAACCGGTAAATAACCATTGTGAATGCCTTATCGCCAGCTTTTGAGCCTTGTTCGTGTTCTCGCCATCACCTCCACTCCATTTTTAGCCAACCATTCACCCCCATATGATTGTTTACCCCTTCGAGGAACATCTGCTAAGAGTGATTCTATTAGCCATCCTTGTGACACTGCCGTGATTGAAAAATTCCAAATTTTACCTGGAATCAATTGCTACCCGAAACCATCACTTGTTCCTCGAAAATGAGTCTTCTTTAAGCTCCTTTAACCTGACTCGTAAAATATGAAAATATTGCCGAGCGATTGGCCTCTTCGGCTCGTTAAAGTCATCTGAAGTGCTATCCCTCCTCTAGATTTTAATCTTTTTTGACCTGAGGGATTATTACACAAAAAGATCGTGCGCTTGTCTTGTTCGGCTCATTAAAACTATCGAACATTCATCCCTCTTGTATTATTTTACTCTTTTTTAGACTTAAGGGATTATATGACAAAAAAGAATCGTTGGAGTCTCCTTTCCGTTCCTTTTAGACTCTGTAAAATTGAAAGGGACCGAGTTATCTTTGTCGTTAAACTCGTTAAAACCAAATAGTGACAAACTCATCCAAATGGACGAGAACGAGTTTCACTGTCGCTAGGCTCGCTAAAATATAGCGACAGGTTCGCCTGAAGGGCAGATTATATAACAAGCATATGTTATCCTCCTCAAGCTTGAAAAAAATAAAGAGGTACTGGTCAGCAATGACTGGGGAAAATTGGGAAGAAAACTTGAAGAAACTTTATTGGTAGCAAGTCGCTCTTGAACATGACACTTTCCTTCCACATCCATGCTAGGTTGGGTTGTTTCGTTCACTGGTCATCACCATTGGTCCATCAAACCATCCATATTTGGGGTTAACGCTACCAATCCATCGTCAGTGTCACCGATATGTTCAAGAGAAGTCATTTAGACAATTCAGTTGTGTCTCACCCACTGCAATACATTCATGCTTCATTCCTTCATGACCGCCACCCTGAACCTTGTATCGTCAGATTGTTTTTCACCTCCAAAATCATTTGCTTCGTTCCGTGTCATTGATGTGGGATTCATTAAGGCCCTCCTGCGATGGGTTGCTTCTTGTCGACATCAGCTCATTATCCAAGAAGTTGACTTCGGAACAACCCTTTCAGTACTTTGAAGCTTGCATGCCTCAATGGCAAGTTTCTCACTTTCGGCGACAGGTTTACATCAATGGCCTTCGACCGAGAGATTTTACGTGGTGTTCAATGCCAAGTCCTTTTTCACACCATGTGAATTGTACTGTAGTACCTTGAGGTTCATTGTCATTATTGGTGATTCCTCTCGTGCCTGTTAACATCTTACATCATTGGCTGGTAATCAAGCGATGTCTTTCCATGTTCGACTCCAGAACATTTTTTGCATGGATCAACTTGTACTCCGAGTGAAGATTGAATGAGTTTTGAAGACCCCGGATCTAGTTTCATCCGTCCGGGCTACGATATATTCAGGAATATAAGAACATAAAGTGTACATCATTGCCGAACAGATGATCATCCAAATCAAAGGATGATGTGTCCATATCATCAGTCTGTCACACAGGCGGTTGTCTGTCCTATGTACATGAAAATGAATTTATAAAGCTGAGCATGGGAATGCCTGCCTCAGCTAGATCATGAAAAAATGTTGTCAAAATAATGTATTGTATTGTATCTTATTACAGGTCGCCTCCCAGCTCGGAAAAACTTCAGATCCTCATAGTAAAGCATTTCACCCAACATCAGAAAGATTAACGACCTCATGCTTTAGGGGGCAATTGTTATAGACATTTTGGGGCACTTCAACCCCAATCATAAATGTCCATAAACTGAGGGCTCCTAAGTCCCTAAAAGTGTTGCCTCACTGCCTAAAGGAACAAGGTCATCTAATTACATCATCTCCGAGAAGTTCTCCACTCAAAACTGCTCATAAATGGTCAAAGCTGGACCATACTGAAAGCTCAGTGCAGAGGGTGTGACGCATATCACCTTCCCAGTGTACAAGGTACGATGCATACTAAATTGCTCCTCTGTAGGGTGCGATGGTCGGGAATGGACAAATGGCAGGGACAAAATGCGAGGTGGAAGATCATGGAATCTTCTAGAAGGCTTCCCCTCTGACCACTTGCTCTCTGTTTTCGACCAGGGATGAGTAAGAGATCATCATTCTCCAAGTGGAAGCAGGAACTATCAGAGAGAGGACACTAATCAGGATCCAGAAGTGACTCACCTTTATAATCATCTTATATGGATCCCTCATCACAGAGATCCAGAGGCTGGAATTTTGTATCTGTTAGAGAAGTGTTTTGGTTTTCTGGGTGTACCTTCATGTGTTGGGTGATCTAAGCTTTGCTTGAGGTGAAGAAGGGCTTCCTAGCTGGAGGATGATGCTGGGTCAGAACATATGGTTGTAATCCTCTTGCTACTTTTCATCTTAATAAAACTATTCTTGTTTTCTTCCATATTCTTGTGTACTTGTTTATATGTGCATTTATATGGTTAACACACATCTGGTCCTATGTTATTTATGAATATAGATCCTTGTTTCATCGATAGTAGTATGTTGATGTGATTCGACAGGTTCCTTTTGAAGCTGGGCAGATGAAGAAGAAGCAACGAATCTCTATCAAGAAGGAGAGGAAATCAAGCACAAGACTAAGGTTGGTCTTCCTGGTTCTCCTCTTGTCTATTTTCATAAAAAGAAAAGAAAGTAGACTTACTTGTTTGTTTCTAAGATAGCCACCCATCTTAGTGCGAATAGCAGCATTCGAGTGGACACTATTCCCAGTAACAAAGTTGGTGTATGGAGAAACCATTGCAGTCCCAAAAGAGTATGTTAGGCCTAGTCCACGCATAACAGCACTGGTGGATATGACGATTTACTAAGCCTTGGAAATAGGAATCGCGTAGCTGAACAAAGAAGAACAGTTGGAACCTAAGGACGAAATCTGACAGGGTGATCTTAGGCTCCAAGGACTCATGAAAGAAAGGGTGTAGTTAAGGAAGAAAAGCGCTCTGGTGGAAGGAGAAGTCAAGAAGCTTGAGGAAGAAATAAAGAATGATTTTTTCAATAAGAAAATTGTGGTGATAAATCAGGGTGTGCTTGATTATGTTGATAAATTTGGGGACTACTGCTAAGAGTTGATCAGCTTGATGCCTTGGATTGAACTGTATATTACTAAAGGGATCACCCATGGTGGCACGATGCAGATGGTAAAGTGCACGACACAGACAATAAAAATAAAAGGCAGATTGTTTCCAAGAAAAATGATGGATGGCCAGTTGAAACCCTATACAGATGGCGCGACCACCTGACTAGCTGTGGGAAGTCACTGCCCGAGAGCTGTGTAGGAGCAACGTGTCACAAGGTCCACAACCGCGGAAGGGTGGCTGTGCGGGTTGGCTGGAAAGTGACCGTTGTAGTCAATATTCACGATGTGATGCTTGACTTGAAACCAAGTAGAGTAGGTGGCAGGCATTTAAGACAAGGTTTATGGGCAAGATTTGGAAAAATCTACTACCAAGGGAGCATTAATGGACCAGATTTGGGGGGAATGGTCGAATTTAGATTCAAAAGGTGCTATAAATTGCAAAGGGCTGCCCAATAAGAAACACTTGGTCATTTGTGAATTGAGTTGTCATGCACCCTGATTTTTCCGAACCGAGACCTGTTTGCCCTGTGGAGAGCACTGTTTGAGCACCTAGTTAAGTAGTTGAATTTGCAGCGCGATGAGGTCGTGTCTCAGAACAAGCAGATGTTATAGGTAATTGAAGAAGCATGCCAGATGGTCCTTGAGTTGGCCATCCCAGCATAAGCCCCAAAAGAGGCGCGCATCCAGGGATTAGTAGCTAGGGTGCGCGACGCGCGAGAAGAATGGCCAAGGTTTAGCTGGAGCTGAACCTTCAGATAGTAGAGCTATGGTTGAAGGTGAAACCTTCAACTCCTCTAGAGGTAAGGGAACAACGTGCTAGTGCCATTACATTGGGGATGGAGGAGATGAATAGTGTAGTGAGGAACTGCACCAAAATGTTGGAAGAATCATTCAAGGTCATCACAACTCTGCAGGAGGACCCAAAAATATAGTGCTTAGAAATAGAAGCGCATGAGCTACAGCAGCAATATGACAATGTCAAAGGGACCACGCAAACGGTGGCCCTCACACAGAGGCTCGCGTGAATGCAACAGGCCAAAGCGCTTAAGGAGCAAGTAGACACAGTGTGACACAGAGAAGCAGTTTTGAAGGTGCGTGTTTAGCCTTGGATCGACGAGACCTCCGTAATCACAACAATGATTAAAGGCAAGCTCACGCAGATGCAAGGGACATGGGAACAAATACAAGGAAGTAGTTCTGACACCATGGTCTCAGAACAATGCATATAGGAGATACAGAAGGCAGCTGCTCAATGCATTACCAACCTTGCACCAGTTCGATAAGAGTTGTGAGGTCTTTGCACGAAGATCTCTGCACTGATAGAGTAACTCGATGACGAGTCATGATATTTGTGTTAGGGGCCTGTTGGGTGTGGGATCCCCCCAAGGCAAGTTTTGGGGCTTAAAGCCCAAGTTTTGACTAAGTCCAATGTAAAGATTCCGCGATTTGTGGGCGCAGAGCGGGAAGTTGTAATTGAGTAATAGGGTTGTCTGCCCTTACCTTTGTAAATGTAATGTAGGCTTGAGAGTTCTACCCATGGTCCATGGACCATGGGATTGTATAAATAGAGCAAGGCTCTGAGTGTAAAGAGCAAACAATGAAGGGAGAACATCAATCCATGAAGCATTGAGTCAAAGTGAAGAGTCGTGTCATTGGGTCATAGAGTAGGAGAAGGCTCTACAGCTAAGTGCGCAGAGGCCTAGTAGTCAACAACTGAGTGCATGGACCCCTGCATCTGAGTGTGCAGAGGCCTAGTAGTCCGCAACTAAGTGTCGCGGACCCCTGTAGCTGAGTGCGCAGGGCAGGTTGAGTCTCTAACCAATTGAATCATTATTAAAGAGAAGTTCTACAATATTTTTGTGTATCTTTTCCTGTTTTATGCATTGAAGTATATTGGGTATAAATTGCAAGTTTACTGTTTATTTGTTTTGCAAACTTATATGAATGTGCTGAATAAGTGAATATAATATAAATTATTTGTTTACGTAATGATAACTAATTGTTATAAGAAGATAAGTAAGATCTGCGGTGTGACTTAGGGAAATAGCGCAGATCGCTACTCTGGCAGTGTGAAATCTGCACAGCCCCTGGTTAGGGTTGCGTGAAGACAAATATAACTGGGCCGCGAAGGTCTCACAGACTAGGAAAGCGTGCAAAGTAACCTGCATGAAAGTATTCACAGTTGGACTAAATCAACCCCTCAGACATCTCAAGGGTGCAGAAACCTGGTTCCAGCCCCCATACTGCTTCGGGTAAGACCTCAGTCCGTGCTTCATGGAATGTTTCTAAAAGCACCAGTAGTACAAGGATGTTTTTGGCTAATTAACTCCAAACCTAGGTTAGGCCCCAACAAGCCAACAACACTCGTAATGAGATGGCGAGGGTTCAGTTGGAGTTGAACCTACAAATCATGGAATTATAGTTGAAGGCCTAACCTTCAACTCTGCCAGAAGTGAAGGAGCAATGGGCAACCACTGTCACAGAAGCAGTAGTGGCGGTGGATAGTGCAGTAGCATACTACACGCAACTTTTTGAGCAGTCATTTAAGGTCCTCACAAGCTTGCAAGAGGACCCCAATGTCTAACGGCTAGGGATGGATGTGTGCAAGCTACAACAGCACTATGATGAGGTTAAGAGCACAACGCAAACCATTGCGCTGACACAAAAACTAGCAAAGATGTAGGAGGCCAAGCAGTTGAAGGAACAGGTGGATGCAGCGCTACACAAGGAAGCAGTGCTGAAGGCAAGACTGAAGCCATGGCTAGATGAGGCTTACATAGTGACAAGATCTATTGAAGGCAAGCTTGCGACTCTGCAAGCGATGTAGAAAAAGCTTTAGGCCAACAGCTCAGGAGCAGTGACCGAGTAGATGGTCGAAGACGCAAAGCAGGTGGTAGCTCAATGCACTACCGAGGTTGTGGTCATATGGGTTGAGCTGGAAGGGCTTCGCACAAAGATCTCCACACCCACCGAGTGACTCGAGAGCGAGTCACGATGTTTGTTCTGGGGGCCTGTTGGGAATTGGATCTCCCAAGGATAGTTTTGAGGCTAAAAACCCATGTTTTGGGTCAAATTTTGTAATAAAATAGTAAAGTCTCCACATTTTGTGGTCGTAGAGCACAAAGGTGTCATGAGTCATAAAGGGTTTTCTGCCCTTATTTTTGTAAAGTAAAGTCGGTTGTAAAAGATCTACCCATGGTCCGCAGACCATGGGATTGTATAAAAAGAGCTAAGCTCGAAGTAGTTTTAGAGTCATGGTTGGAGTCAGATAGTCATAGCTCTGAGGTAAGAAATCTAAGTTTCAGATCGTAGCGTAGGTAGAGGATCCGTAGCTGAGTGTGCAAAGGCCTAGGATAGATGTCTGCAGCTGAGTGTGCAGGCCCCTGCAGTTGTGTGCGCATGGTGGATAGAGTTTGTAATCACTTGAAGGTATCAATAAAGAGAAGTATTCTGCAAATTCTGTGTCTTTGTTCTGGTTAATACATCTTGTTGTATTGTGTAATAATTTCATTTATAATGATTATATGATGCAAAAATGTATTTAATTATGTTGGTTAAGTGAACGCAAGTAAGAACATTTGTTTACGCGATGCTAATTATGATTGTTTAATAAGATAAGTAAGACACTTAGACTAGTTTGGGAATCTGCATGGTACATTTCCCTAGCAGTGTGAAAGTACCTGAGCTGTAGGTTAGGGCTGCGCAAAGGTCAGTCTTACCTTTTCATGGAGGTACTGAAGGGTGGAATAGAGGACTAGTCTAGCAAGCCCTAGAGCTAAGTAACCTGCGTGAAGGCAAGAATAGAAGGAATAATTCGACATCACGACCATCTCAGGGTGCGGAAACTTGGTTCTAGCATCCCTCCATAATGCTTCGGGTGAGACTTTGATTCGCACCCCGCAAGCTGATGCCAAAAGGGCCAATAGTGTAGGGATTTATTTGGCTAAATAATGTTGAACCTGGGATAGGCCCCCTCAAGCCAACAAGGAGCTTCTATTGCATTCAGAGCAAGATCTTTTGGCTCCAAAGGAGGAACCTTAGGAAGTTGTGGATAAGCCATAAGAAGAGGTAGAGAGAGTGGATATTTCCACTCAAGCGTAGATATCCATAAATGGAAGAAATTGCACCAAAGAAGATGGCATATTATTGCATGATGTTAGAGAGAAAGTGGGAGAACCCACATCACAGCATAGGAAGAGGAGGTCAAAAAATCGTTACACTGGTTACATGGCTCTCATGAGTGAGCTTGTACAAACTGAGCCATCCTCATTCAAGGAAGCAGCACAACAACTAGTATTGGTTGATGCCATGGTAGAGGAGTATGAATCCATTATTAGAAATAGTGTTTGGGAAGTGGTCCCAAGACTATAGGACAAATCAGTGGTAGGTTCCAAGTGGATCTACAAGGTGAAGCAAGAAACAGATGGAAACATTGAGAAACACAAGGCTAGATTTGTGACCAAGGGGTTCTCTCCAATGGAGGGAATTGGCTGTGAGAAGACCTTTACTCTAGTTGCAAGGTACTCTTCAATCATATCAATTCTAGGTCTTGTAGTGAAGATGGAATGGAAGATAAATCAAATGGATGTGAAGAAAACATTCACCAATTGATCCAGGGGGTATTGGTGGCAACCTTCCTATTCCACCTAGACTCCCCATTCAGTTTCATATGTTTCCTTGTTCATTTCAACATTTACTATTTTTAGCAGTTTTTCGAGTCCTGAACTTCCAGAGCAATTTTGACCCCCTAAATGGAATTGTTTTGGGGTCCGTAGGCATGTGCCTACGGCAAAACCTATATTACTCAGCAAGAAATTTCCAGCAAGGTATTGTACGTGCCAAAAGGAGATAATATGACCAAGTTACAACCCCAAGATGTTGGCTACCCAACTAACCTCAACAGGGCCCACAAACTCTTGGTGCTACATCTCCTGGGGTTAGGGTTTTGATTATTTAGGGTTTTCTCATGTTTTCCAATAATAAATAGGCCCTTGAGCCTCATTATAACACAGTTCAGAGGCATGTAGCCACCACTTCTATTTTCATAGATAAGCTACCATCACCCAAGCTATCTTATTTACATTTTGTTTGTAAGCATAGTTCAATATTTTTCTATTAATGAAATGAAGTGTTTTTCTGCTGCATCTCTATGTTTAATTATATATGTAAGTTTTTGCATTCATCTTTAATTTTGGATCAGTGGTATTAGATCAGTTTGATATTTCTCTATTTTTCTTTGCATGTCCCCAACGAGGTCATGGTATAAGTAGTTAGGGCATGATATGGTTGAACCATTGCAAGATCAGCCTTGCAAAACTCAACGACCTCCCATGGTGGAAGAAAATAAAGACAAGGGTGCAAGAGATCCTTTCAAAATGTTTCTCAAGGAAGCCCTCGAGTGATAAAGGGATGTGATGATGGATAACTTTTCCTAGATCCTTCGACAACTACCCACAAACTATGCATCTTTATCCAATGATCACTCTGAAGGCACCACTCCTTTTAAGGTACAAATTAACTTTGATATTCCCATATTAGAAGGCTTGATAGATGTAGACATCATAGATAAATGGTTAAATCTGTGGGATGGATATTTTTCAGTTCATGACTTTTCCAATCGGGAAAAGATTACTTTTTCACTTCTCAAAGCCACCCCACACATCAAGGACTGGTGGGAAACCTACTGTGAACAAAAGGATGAGAGTGAACCCTCATTGTTTTCAGCCGCACCCACTAGGAATTCTTTCCGAGATGCCATCAAGGAAAAATATTACCCTGTCGAAATCTATGAAGACAAATACATAAAGTGGACCATGCTATGGCAGGGAAGGAACCAAGATGTGTCGGAGTTCACAAATATCTTCCATACCCTTCGCACGAAGCTGGGTGTTAAGGAGACTGAGCGAAATTTGGTGCTCATGTACCATGGATGTCTACACAAGTACATCCAGGACGAGATGGAGTTCCTAGACATTTCCTCGCTCAGCATGGCGTATCGGTATGTTGTCAAGATTGAGCAGAAGTTTAAACAAAAGAAGTGGGACTTTTGATCTGCAAATCCAAAGTAAGGAAAAGGTGCCCCCAAACCACAAAACAAAGGACCAAGCCAAGGTGGGGCTACCCAGGACAACCTATTGAAGCTGCAGGTAAAGAACAACACCATGAAGATGAAGAAGGACACAGGAAAATGGTGTGAGTTCCATAAGAGATCCACTCACAATACAAGTGAGTGGCAGGCCAACCAGTCACTGGTGGCTGAGCTAAAGGCTTTCGAATAAAATGTAGTTTCTGATTCTGAATAAGAACCCAATAAGGGAATTGACAAAGGGAAGAAGATCATTGATGCGGATCCCAGTGCCACAGTGGCCACCACCAAGATCCAGAATATTGAGATTGAAGATCAAAAGAAGGGGGAACGCCTCTTCCACTCATAGATGTGGGTGATGGGTTCTCGAATGTAGTTCATTGTCGAAAGCGAGAGCCAAAAGAACCCCTTCGTGACAACTAGTAGTTTCACCTTCCCTACAACATTAAGCCCTTCACGAATGAGGTACTTTGTGACGTTGCTCCTTTTGAAGTTTGTTATGTATTTTTAGGACAACCATACTTATGGAAGCGACATGTTGTATATGAGTCTAGACATCGCTCTGTGATTATTACTTTGGCTAATAATTTGTACAAGATACAGGAGGTAGCCCCACCTACTGCCATCTCTTTGATCACTACAAAGCAATTTAGTAAGATCATTTCCCAGACCAGTAAATTTTTCTTTATGATTCACTCCCAAGGCAAGAAGAAGGTTATGGCCATGCTTCCAAGCAAGGCTCCTCTACACAGCAACAACAGATGGACAAGGTCGTGGAGGAGTACAAGGATATTTTTGCCTCAGCCATAGGGGTACCTCTGCACTATTAGGTCAAGCACTCCATCGATATGACCCTAGGCACGTTGCTTCCCAATGGACCGATCTATCGATGCTATTTTCTAGAGAACGATAAGATCAAGAGGTAGATTCAAGAACTATTGCAGAAATATCACATCAGGTGAAGCTCATCACCTTATGGGAGCTTGATTATATTGGTATAGAAGAAGGATGGGACGTGGAGGCTTTGTATTGACTATCGAGTGTTGAACAAGATCACTGTCTAGAATAGGTACCCAATCCCATGGATTGATGACCTTTTGGATGATATCAAAGGGGCCAAAAATTTCAGCAAGATTGACCTGAAGTCAGGTTATCACCAGGTGCCTATTGAACCCTATGGTGTGTGGAAGACTACCTTCAAATCCAAGGTGGGCCTTTTTGAATGGTTGTTCATGCCATTTGGATTGATGAACGCCCCCGCAACCTCCATGAGACTGATGGACGACATCTTATGACCCTTCACCAATGCATTTGTGGTGTTGTATTTAGATGATATCTTGATATTTAGCCAGAGTTGGGAAGAGATCCTCCACCATATTTAACAAGTCCTTCAAACCATGCGACAACACAAGTTATGTGCTAACTTAGAGAAATGTGCCTTTGGCCTGACCCAGGTTCAATATATGGGATACATCATTGATAAGCAGGGTGTTATAGATATGATCTTCAAATATAATAAAAATATTGAATATGTCCAAGAAATAACACAATATAAGATAATAACTTCATATCTTTATTAATATCAAAACCCTTAAGGTAGGGAAACACCATACAACCACTCCTTAAGGAAGGAGAACACTCCACAAGCCATATGCTTGTTCATACAATATTCCTTGACATCTCTCAATAGGGAGTCTCTAGCCTCTATATAGGCCTCATACATACAATACCATGGGTCATTACCATGGTTCCCTCAATACCATATATCTAATACAACGGGCTTATTACATTATTTCTAACTACTTGTGGTCCCTTACATGATATGGGTTAACCACTTTATTTATTACTATGGCCCATCCCACTACTACATTATTCCCTTTTGTATCTCCCTTTGTACCCCATACTATCCCCCCTAGGTATACTACATTCCACCCCCCTTAAACATGTTTTGTCCCCGAAACATAAGAAGAACACAAATAATAAGATCTACTCAAAAGAGTAGTCCATTGGTACCATGCACGTGCATCGGGCCATCCAAGAGAAAGGTGAGCCCTCAATCTAGCTGGTTCCTCGCTCGCTTGAGATGGAAGTTGACCCTGGCGACTCTTCTGTGTTGGTGTGTTGTGGGTGGATCTTTGCCCCTCTCTATCTATCATGTGGGGGTTGTTGTCCTTGTTGTTGATTCCTTGCCATCTTGTAGGTTGTTTTCTTGTTGGGTGATGTGGGTGGTGATATCTGGAGTTGTAACTAATGGTGTATATTTCTTTAATTCACCACTTAATTGAGCCTGATTGGTATCTGGTACATGTTGTGGCACCTGCTGTTGGTTCTTATCTTCCAGTATTACAACCACAGATTCATCATCTGATATATCAGTGCTTGTAACATTTTCTGCTTCATCCTCCTTGGACTCGATATATTTATTGATGGAAATATCATGTAATGTAATTTTCTTCTTTTTATACCAGAGCTTTAGGAATTTCTTTTGTACATTAATATTGATAGTACCAATAGATTCCATCCAAGGTTATCAAAAAACAACATCCATATTAGTCATATCTGAAGCATAAAAATTAGAATGCAATACATACTTATCCATAGAAATATTCAGATCTCTAAAAACTTGCACCTTCTCATTATTAACCTGTGTGTGCTCCATTTGTTTAGCTGGAATTTGCAATCTTTTTGTCAATTTAACATTTATAAAATTTTGGTTGCAACTAGGATTTATAGACACAATGATCTTCTCCTTTTGAATACATCCATGAACCTGTAATAAGGAGATACTAGTAGAAACTAACCCTTTACTTGTCTCATTCCCCTATTCTCTATCATGAGACCATTTGTCCACAAGGAGTTTCTCAAATTCTTCATCCGAAAATTTGGACGATTGCATGATTCCAAGTGAGTTCCACCATATGGCAACCTCTTCTTTCAAATTAAGCCATAAGAAACTTTTCCAATATTTCAGATGGTTTTTCTTAAGATCTTTTATGAATTCTTCAATAGTAGGACCATTATTTTTCCCTGTAAAAAATTGTTTGCTAGAAGCCATGAAGAGGGTTTTGAAAAAAAAAATCACTTACTTGGTGAAAATTTAAAGTGGCCATAGTTCGGTCAATATATCTCAGAATATTTATTATGACATATTTTCGAAAATGGAAAGTCCATTCTACAGCTTCCCATGTGATATAAATCCTGATCTAGGCACTATAATTTCAGATTCGCGCTGCAGTTGTCCCGTCGTCACAAAACTTTCTGAAAAAAGCTGATTTTAAATCAGCGATATCTCCCTCATCTGGACTCCGATTCGACCAATTTTTTTTTGAAATTGGGTATTTTTCACAAAGAACCTAGATCTACAATTAGATTATACAAATTTTGCCCCAGAACATACAGATCGGATCTACAAATTGCTGCCCCAAAAAATGTCTGCAACACAGCTAATTTTTAAATCAGAGATATCTCCCTCGTCTGGAATCCGATTCGACCAATATTTCTTTTTCAAATTGGGTATTTTTTCACAAAGAACCCAGATCTGCAATTAGATTCTGCAAATTTTTCCCCAGAATGTACATATCTCTTCTACAAACTCGCTGCCCCAAAAAATGTCTGCAAAACAACAGATTTTTAAATCAATGATATCTCCCTCATTCGGACTCCAATCGACCTTTTTTTTTTCAAATTGGATATTTTTCAAAAAAAACCAAGATATATAATTATATTCTACAAATTTTGCACCAAAACTTACATATCTGATCTACAAACTCATCGACCAAAAAATTCCTCCAAAATTAAAAAAATAAAATTCTTCGTTTTTCCCAAGAAAGTGCTCTGATACCACTTGTTATATATCCGATCTTCAAATATAATAAAAAAACTAAATTTGACCACGAAATAACACAATATAAGATAATAACTTCATATATTTATTAATATCAAAATCCTTAAGGTAGGGCAACACCATACAACTACTCCTCAAGGAAGGAGAACACTCCACAAGCCATATGCTTGTTCATACAATATTCCTTGACATCTCTCAATGGGGAGTCTCTAGCCTCTATATAGGCCTCATACATATAATACCATGGGTCATTACCATGGTTCCCTCAATACCATCTATCTAATACAATGGGCTTATTACATTATTGCTAACTACTTGTGGTCCCTTACATGATACGGGTTAACCACTTTATTTATTACTATGGCCCATCCCATTATTACATTATTCCATTGGGTACCTCCCTCTATACCACATACTATCCCCCCTAGGTATACTACACAGGGTGTACATGTGGACCCATCCAAGATACAAGTCATTCGGAATTGTCTAGCCCTAACCAATCTAACAGAGCTCTGCATATTTTTGGGTCTTGCCAATTTCTACCATAGGTTTGTGTTGGGGTTCTCCCATATCAATTGGCCTTTATTTCAAGTCACCAAGGGTGGAGAGAAAGAAAAAAAATTTCGTCGGAAACCCAACAAAAAGCGTTCTTTGAGTTGAAGAATCACCTCTATTCTACACCAGTGCTCACATTGCCAGACATGAAACAAACATTTGAGATTGAGATAGATGCCTCCAAATATGTTATTAGTGTGGTTATTACTCAACATGCACATCCAGTGGCTTACCATAGTGAGACACTTTCAGACACAATACAAAAATACCCCACATACAATAAAGAAATGTATTCCATTGTGAAGGTGTGCCGTCAATATTATGGGGAAAGAAATGGTCATCCATATAGACCACCAACCTCTACAGTTCATACAGACATAAGGGAAGTTGCGGAATGATCACCATTAGAAATGGTCCACCTATCTACAACAGTTCCATTTGAACATTAAGTATAAGAAGGGTAACACCAATAATGTCATTGATTGCCTCAACTGACCACCAGTCATGGCGTTGATCACTATGCTCGACTCCTGTGGGCACGAGACATCGGGGTGGCCATATCTTTACAAGAGCGATCTAGAATTTGGCAGCATATACTAGACACTCCTAGAAGGAAAGCAAGTTCCAAATTTTCACCTTCAGGATGCACTCTTATGCCACCTGGGACACGCCTGTGTTCCTTCGAGTGAGCGTGCCAAGATGATTTGGGAGGCGCACTACATTCGAGTCACTAGACATTTCAGAGTAGAGAAAACAATGACGATATTGCAGAAGTATTTTTATTGGTCAAAACTTCGTCAGGATGTTGGGAAATACATTAGATGCTGCATCGCCTATGCCATTTCCAAACCAACCATCAAGAAGTAAGACCTGTATACTCCTCTACCTATAAGCTGTCATTGGGAATCTATATCCATTTATTACATGTCGATCCTTCCTTCTACCTAGAATGACAACGATTGCATTTTCGTGGTCTTCGAAAAATTCTCTAAGATGGCCATCATGGAGGTCTGAAAGAAGAGTATCACAGTAGAGACCACTGCTAAGCTCTTCTTTGAGCGAGTGTGGGTACACTTTGGGATCCCACAGTCCATTGGCTCAGATTGAGATAGCAGATTCCTGAGTGCATTTTGGTCAACTCTCTGGTTAATACTGGATACAAAACTTAATAAGTCCACGACTTTCCATCCCCAAACTGATGGCCAAACAAAGGTTGTCAACAGGATGATCATACACATTCTACGCATGTACAACTCGAAGCATCCATGCACGTGGGATGAAATTCTCCCCTATGTCCAACATAACTACAATAGATCTCTCCACAACTCAATAGGCCATAGTGTTACACTAAAATTTGTCACCATGACTATCTTCAGTTGGTATGGCTCCATCAATAGTCATACCATCCTCCTTGGCAAGCCTTATACCTCTGCTCTCCATGTCAAACTTCAAGAAAAAGAGAAAGTCATTAAAAAGCATGTTTATCTCTGGGTACGCAGGTTCTCTCTACCTTACCTGCGTGTACGCATCTCAAGCTCATTTTACCTGCATACTTGTACGCTCTGTATGTCAAGGGTTGGGTGCGTACTCCTGTAAAGGTCAAAAGGCGCGAGTTTCATCTTAAAAAAGTTACTTGTAGTCATTTCTAGAGCATTCTAGAAGATTGTTTGACGTGTATTGAGCGCCTCTAGATGGTTCATGCATCCCTATGAAAGAGGAACTTATCCCATCAAGAGAGGAGCTACCCCATCCAAAAGAGGGGAGCATCCCATTGATGTTGGACCTGATTAACTTCCTCTAAAACATTATAAATACAGACATTGGGCTAGAGGAGGGGAGGTTGAAAGCTGAACATTCCAAAGGGTAGATGCTGCTGGAATTAGGACTTCCTTGTAGAAGCTTGTGAGGAGAGATTCCCATCCTTTCTTGTTTCATTTGGAAGTGGGTGAGCTTATAAAAGTAAAGGAAAACTCTTGCTGGACCCTGGGAGGAACTTGCACAACACCAAGGCTCAGGTTGTAATGGTTTCTTTTGTTTCCTATTAATACAAATAAGTCCATTCTTCTCAACAATTTGTTATTAATGAGTTGTTTCATATACTCCTTGGTCTATATGTTGAATATGTTTTATTTTATGGGATATTCAGGTGCTATATAATCGTTTGATTGTTAGTGAATGCAAGTTTCGAAGTGAAGGAGGAGCTCATCCGGATCAATGAGGTTGGACTACTACAACAGCGTTGGACTACAGGTAGGATCTTAAACACTTGATTTCTTGTACGGTAAATGCATGTTTAGAGAAGGATTGCTCTTAATTGTCTTGTTTGTCACTAGAAAGTCTTAGGCTTCTAGGGAGGTTGGTTTTGTCCGCAAGATTAACTCTTTTCGCATGACAGTAGGTCCGCCCACCTAATATAGGGTCCAAAACAAATTTCCTCAGGGTGTTGCCTCAGACCCCGTAGAGGGGGGCTAACCGGCTCTGTCAAACCCCCTGTGACCCCCTCATTCCATAGTCATCACAATGAAGGGGGGGCTCCACCCCCCGCTCTAATCCCCTGGTTAACTAGGGTGGCTAGTTGTGGAAAGAATATAACACAACCCAACGCTGAGTCATCTCAGTGCTAGATCAAGGAAATGCATATTCTCATTATCACATTAGAAAAATTACATAACAATGTTTTTCCACAAAATTGCACTCGAAAATGTTTAGTGCTCTTATATAAAAAATCCCAATCCTAATGAGGCTCTAGGCCTCCTTATTTATACAATTAAAGTCTCCAACAACTTCCTTAAATCTAGGGAGGCTTGGCTCCCAAACTCAAGATGAACTTGCTCTTAACTGTCACTAGCTCAGCTTCCCATGATTTGCATGACTCGGTTGCTTGCAACTTCGAGCTAATGTGATTTGATTGAGCAATATTCGAATGAGTGAGGATTTAATGAGGAGGATCTATCTCCTATAATCTCTCCTCCTTGTGTCATTTGAGTTTCTTCCCTTAATTAGCCAAAATTGCCATGATTTTCTCTCAAAAGCCTGCAATCAATGCACATTAGACGACTAGACATACATCCTACTTTTACTCATCTCATTAAGAAAAATATAATAAAAACATGTAAGGAATTATTAGAAGAGTTTATTTTAATAATCTTGGAGGTGTATTAAGGTCTATATAGTTACCAAATGATGAGGATCATCATCACCCCCCTACTGAAAGTGTTTCTCATCCTTCGAAAAACTTAATCTATATCCATGTCCTCCATTGCTCTGGTGGCCTCCCTGACATCCCATGCTTTTGTTATAGTTTCTTCTTCTTGTGAATAAAATCCTACCTTGCTCTCTATCTCTTCCCACTAATTTCTTTCTTCTTCTTCTTTCCTTCCTTCCAACATTCCTAAAAGCAGTGGTGGACTAAGTCTCAAGCCAATTCAATTGACTTTGAGTCTTTGTAGATCTTGCTTGTACATGGGTGTTCTATTTAGTGCCTCTCTCATTCTCTGAGGAGAATGGTATTCTTTGATTTTCAGGTTGCAATTCAAGGTGTTTCATCTCCTTTAGCAAGCTTGCATGTTGTCATCTCCTAGCAACTTAAACATGTCTTCAAAGTGAGTGACTACTTTCTCTTGCATAGCAAGGTACCTAGGTGTAAGCTTAGGATCATTTGCAATCATGTTGTGGTTGCTGATGACAACCATTGGATTGGATTGTTTAGCTTGGATCATAAGTGGTTATGTCTCTTCTCTTGCTAATACCTTTTTCATCTTTGTAGCTCTCACCTCCTCATGATTCATCCATGATGCCAAGGCCATCAATTGCAGGTCTCCTAGCTTTGAATTTGGATCCTACACATTCAAATCTGTCAAGGCAAAGTTGTGTAGGTAAAATTCACACATCTTTGCTCTATCTTCCAAGGTTTTTTTATCATAGAGATCAATGAATTGTCTATATAATTAGAAGGGCATAGTGCCTCTATGTGCTAAAGTTTTAATTTGGAATTGTAGCCATTGCTCCTTGAGATACAAGGCATAAGACTTGGCTAGCATCGTGCATTGGATTGCCTCTAAGGATAAACTGACCATAGCTACCAAGTTGTATTCCCTTTCTTGTAACTGTCCCCTTAGCCATGTATTCTCTACTTCTAACTGAGATTTCATCATTACCTCTATGTCCCTTATGTTGCTCAGTTCTCTGCCCATATCCTTCAAATTTTCCTCCATGTGGCCTACATCCTCCACTTGTTTTGATTTGGCAATTTGCATCCACCTATGTGTCCTTTCCCTTTCTTTCTCAAGTTCAAAGGACAAGGGGATGGAAAAATTCTACGGGATGACCCTACCCCCTTCAATGAACCTGTAGTAAGGGTCGAGGTTGGATTTTGGACTAGGTTATTTGAGTTATGCGTCTTCCTTCTTTGTTTCTTGCTTAGTGATACCTCTTTGGTCCATTTTTTGAGTTTTCTATAGGTTTAACAAAGTTTCCTATAGGATGGCCTCTGCTTCCTATAGGTCTTTTTGTGTCTCTTGTAGGAGACCTTTTCCATTTGATGAGGAAGACCATGTGACAAGCTTCCTAACATATGTGATGGGAGATTTAGGAGAGGCTTGTCCTGATGATCCTTCTTCTTGATTTTTCTCAAGAGGAGCTATCTTTTCTTGCTACTTTGGTGACTCTTCAATAAAAATAGGAATTTTGGTGGGTGTTTGAGGTCTTCCTTGCCTAATCCATGTGCTATTTCTTGTCCTAAATTATAGTGGGGTGTGTCTTTGTATTTTTCCTTTCGACTTGATAGGTGTACTTAGGGAAGTAAGAGCAGTTGTTGCCTCCTTCTCTGTGGGTTTTGGAGATACCCTTGGTGATTCTTCCCCTTCTTTGCCTTGAACTATAGACATATGTTCTTCCTTTTGTTCTGTCTAATCATTCCCATTCTCCTCCTCATCCTTGTCTCTCTCTTTCTCTTCTTCCTCTAGTTCCTCACTCTGCTCATCTGTCTCTTCTTTTGTTTATTCTTCTGTCTCTTCTTGATTTTCCTCTTCCTTTTCTTCATCATTTTCCTCCTTTGTTTCCTCTTCATTTTCTCCCTTTGTTTCTTCATCCATCTCACTATTAGTGGGGCTTTTGTCATATACGAGAGCTTGAATTTATCCGTCTGCTTGCATGTCTCTTAAAGTTGTCCATGTAATTGGGAGTCTTAGGTTTTGTAGAGAATCTTATAGGATAAGTTTTATCAACCCATGACAGGCTAGTTGCTGATGTTTTCCCTCCTACATTTTGATGCTCATATCTAGTAGTGATTGAAGAATAAATATGGGTATACTTAACCTATTTTGAGGAGGTGTGTCTACTCCAAATCTCAGTTTTTGGAGGAGTTTGAATGGTATCCATACACCACACTGTATCTCCCTTCACATGACATATTTAGTGAGGTGGTAAATAAATTCATTCCAAGGGTATGTAAGGCTTTCTCCTTTGACCCCATTTATGTCCTCCATTTCCTCCTCCCCTTCCAAAAATAATTTCTTCTTTGCAAGGGTGTTGTTACCCTTATATTATTTTCTCCAAGGTAACCCTAAAGGGAGTGTGGTGATTCTGCTTATAACTTTAGGGGTGATTTCTACTGATAGGCCTTTCACCAAAGTAGTGGCATGGGTCTTAGTGAGGGGTACGTATGAGAGAGAAAAGTCTTTAGCCACCTCATCATCATATCTTCTCATTCTTTCAAATAAGCCCATCCAATTGTGCCTTGTGAGAATTTATACTATAGGAGGGTGCTAACGGATTCTTACTGTGTTTGTGGGTTCCCTCTTGTTAAAACCCTGTGTCATCTTTTCTTGGTAATTGTGGAGGCATGTATGGATATAATTCAAGAATTCTAGTGGGTGAGAGAATTAAATGATAAATCTTCAATATAATTGTCCTAGACTACAACTTCCTTCACCAAATGGAGGATTTTTCCTCTTTTTTAACTGGAAAATATGGGAAGGTATAGCTCCTACCTCATTGGCTACTATCTACTGAGGACAACCTTTAATCTCTCCTCACTTAATGACCACTGGTAATCTTGTAGATGACTGATCTTTATCCTGTAGGTCTTTTTGCAGGATCTTGTAGGTTTTCTTGTAGGATCCTGTAGGTGCCTTTGTGTTGCAAAATGCTCACTGTCTCCTATAGGTGCTACTTCAAGAAGGCCGAGGCAATCCTCTTTTCGATGAATTCTCGAGATATATAATGCTCATTTAGTGTGGGAATCAATGTTTTATTTCCTTATATGGATGATCGTGTGCGATGGTGTCTTGGCTGTCTAAGTACGAGCACCTCCTTTTGGACTGTTGGTCCCACTATCAGTCCATCATTTCACTCACCTCATAATCATCACCCACTTCATTCCTCTGCAACTTAACCTTTTTTGGCATTATCTCCTTTTTCTTCTAATTTGAATACTACCACATGTGGAGTGGTCTAATTTTTTTCTCCTTGTCAACTAGGCAAAGGTGACCATGTTAACTAGCCACCTTTTCTTATAAAACCAACTCCTCCATAATCCTACATTTTTTATCATATCATGCCAATGAGAGATCATGAGTAATATGACATACTTGTGGGTAAGATGCCTTGATGATGATGCTCTTTGGAGAATGATGTCCCTGTGCTATGTATTTGCTGCATATTTCTTTATTATTGCCCTCTTTTGATGCTTTCTTCCTTGGATGTGTAGGTACTGGAGAGTGATGCTGATAATCTTGCTACTACTGTTGAGCTCTAGAGGAGATTCCTTAACCTTGGAATCTTTATGCTAAAGATGGTTACAACCCTGTGAAATTTCCTTTTTGGGATAGGCTACTACAAGATTTCCTACAAGAAACCTATAGGATGTCCTGTGCCTAGCTCTCCCCTAACCTTTCATACCTTTTTTCAGTTCTGGAGCATGAGGAGTGTTGACAAGAGTAGAGAAGCGTTCTTGTGAATGGTAGGTGAGAGGTATTGCCCTCAGGTATTGTCCCTCTATCCTTTGTTCTCACCGTCATCTATTTGTTTTTTTCTTCTTTGAAAAATGTAGGGGTAATAAGGTGATGAAAGGCATGGTGATGATGTGGTGGAGTGATTATTTTATTTTTTGACATAGGCTGGTCATCCCCTTGCTCTAGGGTCACTTTTCTCATGATTTCAAAGCCATTGTAATTCCTACAGGAAACTCCTGTAGGCTTTTAGGGAATCATGTAGGATTATAGGGAATGCTATAGAAAACACAGAGCATGTGTAAACTAAGCTAGAGGAGTTCATAAATGGAAGGATTGATTGAATAATGAAGAATATGATATGGAGGAATGAAAATATGGATTGTGTAGGTCTTTCTATTCCTCTCAAGTTGTGTTGATCCTCCTCCTACTGACCTGCAAACAACATTTTCAAACTTTTTCTTTTCTCCCTTTTTTTTTCTCCTCTTTTTTGAAAACAACTAGTTTGCCTCCAAGAGGTTTTCATCCTAGCTGCTTTCCCTGGGTGCCTCAAAAGAGGTTTTCACCCAAAGATATTTCTATTTTTTCTTTTCTTTTCAATGCAATTGGACCACCTCAAGAGGTTTTCAACCCAACGATGGGACTCAGATGCCTCATGGAGGTTTTCACCTAAGTCTCATTATTTTTTATTTTTTTTTTCTTTCTTTTCTTTTTTTAGGGACTTGATGGGGTAGAAGTCGAGACTTTCTCCACTACCATCACTGTCTTGTTGATGCCATTGATGAATTCTTTCTTTAATAAGGGATTCTTGTAGATATTCAATCTGTACCCATTGACAAGTAAAGGGATAAACTCTGCGTCAATGGTTCTTATCTATACTGAACCGTTATCATGAAATTTTTCTATGACACAAGGCCCTAACCATCTAGTCCTTAATTTGCCTTTAAAATCCTTATATCTGGAATCATACAGCAAAGCCAAATCACCTTCTTAAAACTGTTTGTCCTTTATGTCCTTGTTATGCCAAATCTTCCTTTGAACTTGAGTCACCTCTATGTGTAAGAGGGCCTACATTCTAAATTCATCTAACCCATTCAATTTGAGCAATATTTCTTGTTGTGCGCTAGTGAGATCTAGATCCAACTGTGCTGCCATTATTAAGGTGTTCTATTCAATATTCAATGGACAACATGGCCTTCTTCCCATAGATCAGATCATAAGGAGTGAATCCAGTGGTGGTCTTCCAAGTGGTATTGTAGGCCCAAGTGGCCTCAACTAACCTATTTTCCCAATCCTTTCTGCTACTACTAATCACTTTGGTCAGAATGCCTTCTAGCGCTCTATTGGTTAACTCCACTTACCCATTAGCTTGTGGGTGGTAAGGAGTGGATGTTCTATGATTGATCTTGTGTTGGTTCAACAAATTTTCAATCATGTGAGATGTAAATTGACAACCTTTATTAGTGACCAATTCTCTAGGGTACCAAAACTTATAAAATACATTATCCCTTAAGAACTCAGTCACTTTCTCTTTTGTTATCGCTTTGATGGCCTTGGCTTCAACTCACTTGGTTAAATAGTCAGTGCACACAATGATGTAATGTTTTTTCCTAGATGGACGCTCAATGGGCCCAATGAAATCCATGCCCCACTTGTCAAATGGCTCGAAAGTCACTTGAGGTTGCAAAGGCATTTCATACCTTGGGGTAGGTTTTCCCATCATTTAGCACCAACCATACTAACCAGTATACCTCTTGACATCTTGGTGAAGAGTGGGCCAGTAATAACAAGCTTGTATCACCTTAAATGTTCTCCTTTTGGTTACAAAGTGACCTCCACAAGGCCCATCATGACAGGTCAGAAGGATGTCAAAGACTTCCTCCTCCTTGACACATCTTCTCATAATGTGATCTGGGCCTCGTTTGAAGAGGTTTCCTGTTACAGGTTATTTTTTCACATCACTCCTGATGATTAGATCAGTACAATTAGGGCTCATCAAACCCTAATTCAGTTGCTACATTCCCTAGACAAGTCATTATATTGAATGTTTTCACCCATGAAAGTTTCCTAGCTTGAAACCCTCTTGAAATGCCTCTTTGGGACACCAGCATAGCTTTGGTCAGGGGAAACTGCTCTGCATATCAAGTAGGCCCATTTAGACCTACATTGTAGTGCACTTAGGCCCACTTTAACCTATGTTGGGTGAGGATGAGTAAAATTGACATAGGATTCTGGGAATATTCCTTGATTCTAGAGCATTCTAGAAGGATGCCTAGCTCTTATCTCATCCTATGAGCTCATTTTTGGATAGGTTATGGATCAATTAATCCTCTATCCTCTCATCAATTTCTCCATGGAAACTAACTATCCAATTATGGAAAACCATTCAATGCCCAATTTATGACAAAAACACTTGCATTTCCCTATAAATTGACCACTCATCATAGTGATTAGGAGGCTAGAACTTGGATATTATAGAGAAACACTGTTGGTTTGAGACTTGAAATCATTTTCAAGTAATGCTATGCTGCTGGATTGATGTGCTATTGGTGTGATGAGGGTTTGGACTAAGCTATATGAGTGACACAGGTTCGAACCACATTGGGTGTAACTTCTCCCTCTATCAATCAATAAAGTTGTTTATTCCCTTTCCAATACTTTTGTCTATATCTATGATGAATGTATGTTCAAATGTTGTTTATTCCAGTTGTTTACAGTAGATAGATCATATTCTTTGATTGTTGTTCTCTTCTATTTATGTTGGCAGATACCAATTAAGTGAATTCAGTTTGAGTGGGAGCGACGAGAGCAATTCAAAGGAGATCAAAGGAAGTGAAGGATAACAAGTATGTTCCTTTATGTTATCTATATATTGTAGGAAAAGGTTAAACATCTTTACTTCTGTTGTTCTAAGTGTAACTACCCACTTAGGGAAGATGTACTTAGCTATAGGTATAAATTCCATATAACAAATTGGTAACCACAGTGGGAGGACCATTGTTCCTGGTAGTTTACCCTTATCTTTACATCCTAGTAGACTTTACTTGACTTCATTGTTATCTTTTTAGTCATTTTGAAACTTTTTTGGTCAAAAATTTGCACTGGAATGCCTATTCTCGAATGTTCTATTACCAATGTGTTATGCCCCTATACTAATAGGTGTCATATATCATGATTGACTTGGTCTAGTTTTGAAATATGTTCATACCTTTACTTGTTGCAAAGGTTTTCCATATTTGTAAAAATTAAAAAAAAAATGTAAAAAAATGTAAAGAGGGTATACCCTAAAAGAAAGATCAAAGGGTAAAAAGAACAAAGAAGAGGTCAAAAAATGAAAGAAAATGAACCCCAACAAAAAAGAAAAGAACAGGAAAGTGTGCAAGACCAAATGCCACTACTATTTTATTTTGTACAATAATGATTGTGCACAACTTGTTACCTATGCACAATATATGGTAACCAAAATATATTAATCTTGGTTATTCAATGTTTTCAATTTCATGTTTTAGAAATAGAGAATAAAGATCTGACCAAACAACTTAATATTGGCAGATAAGTAGATAGGTAGAGTGAAAAAGGAGCTCAACAGTTTAATCTGAGCCCTTGGATGTAATAAGTGTAGATTTAGATAGGAGTTCGTATGTAAAAGAAAGAAAGTTTGATAAGGGTTTTCTAGTCTAAGTGCACCCTAATAAAGAAGTGAAAATACTAGGTTAACTAGGTAGGGTAAGTAGATGGTGGTTGCAAATTAAATTGTGATGAAATGGTTAATTACAAAGCTTAAATATTGTAATTTTCATCATTGGACAAAAGCATGTATCATTTGGAAGGCACATCGACATTCAAAGTCACAATAATTAACTTCCCCACTCATTCCCCCTAAATTTTCACTAATTCTCTAAGTACTAAAGGTAATTGCCAAAGTTAGAGGGGATCAAAGCATTTCTTTGACTTTTGGAGGGACCAGACCCTCGACCTAATAATTGGAAATGCCTAAATTACTAAGTCCCTTTCATCAACATTACCCCCCATAAAATCACTCATTCCTTTGATAAGATTTTTCCTAAGTAAAATCCTATTTTACTTAGATAAATTGAATAATTCCTCATAAAAACCCTTTTGTGCACTTTAGCATAAGTTAACATGTTGTATGATGAAATAATTACAGAAAACATTAGACTTAGCGCTTTCCCATTCATTTGGTCATATTAACCACTAATGTTAATATTATGTAATTCCCGAATAAAACAACATTACCCACACCTGTATTATTATATTATACAAAACCCCAAACTTTTACATATCCCTCCTCGATGGTTAAATATAACCATAAATCAAATAATAAGCGGGATTAATTAGCTAATTTGTAGTTAATTAAGAGCTCGACCTCCCCGCCATGCTAATGAGGATTAATTAGTCACCAGGACTAATTAATAACTCAATTACCAATCAAAATGCTACCGATATGAATGAATCCTTTAATTAATATCAGGCCTTCCCTCCATTATCCATCAGTCACCTCAGCATCCTGACCACTGTTCGATTGAATCCCTCAAATCCGATGGCCATCGCACATATCGCACGGGCATTTTGGTCAACACTTAGTGTACGATGAGAGCAGTTTCCTGAATAGTGCCAATGCTACGTGTCAAAAGATGTGTGGAATCATGTGGCCCCTCCAAAAAACCACTTCCCACCCATAAGTGGTGTCATGAAACCCACTTACCACCTCCCCACAAACGACAAAAACGCCAAATCACCCCACTGACACAACTTGTCTATTTCACAAAACCTGCCAAAAGATTGGCTTTGCATAAAAAACAAAGTTTAATCCATTTTCGTTCGTTATTCCTAAAAACTCATGCATGCAGCTAGTACATAGAAATCAACCAACTCATACCAAAATAATCAACCACCTTGAGAATTGTTGCCCGACATCACTCCAGTCCACGGAGTACTTCCAGTCAACCAGTACACCATTACCGGTCACTCAAATACAGGTATTTACCAATTTTTCCCAGAAACCCTATTAAATACTATAGTTCCACTGCAATTAAGTTGAAACCCAAAATTCTAGTGTAATTTAGTTGCCAGACTTAAAATTAAAGACTCTGAGGACCTCTATTACACCTTTTCCACTCAAAAAGCCCCATTTTCATTTCTGAATCCACAAGAACTAGAAATTGAAACCCCCGCAGCCCTCAATGTTGCTCCAATCTCTACTCCTCACAACAACTTAGACCACCTTTCCTTAGCTGATAAAGACTTCCAAATCAAAGACCTCACACTTGATGACTCCCCCTTGAGACTGCACTGTAAATACCGGGACCTTTACCTCAATGTTGCTAACAATATTGGTCTGTGGGAATCAAATCTCCCAAAGTACCAATTCCCTTCTGTGCACATTTTCCCATACATTGTCCACCAGTGCCATACCAATTATAACCCTAATCTCAGAGCTATAATGTCCCTCGACCAACAAAACCTTTTTTCCATTACAACAGACTCCATCAATGAAATATTACAGTTGCAACGTAGTCAGAACCTTACTCCTCTGTATATTGTTGTTTTACTTAACAAATTTTCCAAACTATCTAGCTCAGATATCGCCAAAGTTTGCCAAATGTTCATGTTAGAACAATATATTTTAGAAAACCCTCCACCCTACATGATAGGTGCTTTTACAAGCTTAGGGAGGGATATTATTACCATGATTTCCTGTATTCTTGGTTTCACAACCAATGAATATGTGGATGAAGTGACCTTTGCTTATATGACTATCTTCACCCCTGGCCAGCCCCCTGCTACCAAGTATGACTATGCTGCATTCATAGCTGACAAAATCCATGATCAGTTCATGATATTGGAAAATGAGAGTGTTCAAGTATTCCACAGTCTTGTATCACCTTTTCCTATATTACCAAAATGACAAATTCCCATTCTCTGTGAATAAGCTTGATACCAGAGGTAATCCCAGACCAGTCATTTTCTGGACTTCCATCTTCCACTACTCATACACTTCTCCCTATTCATACGATGAATTCATAGGTCAATTTGTCTATCCTATAACCACCATGCTGATAGGACATTCTCCCCCAAGAACCAGTGATGATATCAAGAGAATCCTGCAACTATCAAAGCAGTACAAAATAGGTGACTAGTACTTGTACCAGAATCACACTGAGATCCAAATTTATGGTTGTGATCTCCCTCTTTTAGAGTTTCCTAAGTATGTCCCTATGAAATTGTTTTCCTTGGAATATTATAGGCAAATGATAAACTCTAACCAAATTCATTTCACCGAGGAAAATAAAAAAGCCCAATTGAGGATCAAAGACCACTTAGGCACATTTGTGTGCAACAATAGACAAGTAGGGAATGAAGCAGAAGAGATTTTAGAGAATATGCGTTTAAAGAAGATATTTTCTTGGACATACGATCCTCATAGTTTCATCTGTGATAGAAGGGCCAAACACAAGTTATCACTATATATCCATCACAGTATCCCTGAAATAGGACAATAAGCCAACATGAGCGAATGGAGGGAAGGAACACTGATAGAACCAGATAGTGACAAAGTTGAAGTTGAAAATGTAATGAAATATTTGGAGAAGAGACTTGACCTAGACTCCTTTGTACAGGTGCATGCAGAGACTTCTCAAAGGCACACATAGGAAACTAGTGTTCCCACAGCAGAGCCATCACAAGAACAAAACCAAGAAACAAGTCCATCTACATCAGGACAACCAGAAACAACATAACAAATAGAGAAATTAGACAAGCCTAAAATATCTATAGAGTTAGATCCACCACAACCACATCCAACTCAGACCAATCTGGGAAATCCTGCAGTGTTACAGACACCTATAAATGAGGAAAGGAACTTGAAAATAGACAAGGAAGTAGCTACACCTCCTAGCATACCAACAGATCAACGCTTTGCTAAGAGGCAAAGTATGAATCCATATTCAAAACTGGAATTCATTGGAGAAACTATAGAGAGCATGGGAAAGGAAGGAACAAATAGTTTACACACAGGAGGGACACCTTTAAGCTCACAGAGGCAAGAATTGGAAAGGAAACAGAGCACAAAAGTTTCATCTCTCAGGTCTTCTTCTGAGAAGATTATAGACATAAAGGGTAAATTTAAAGAAATCAAGACAAAGAATGAGAAATTGAAGGCCCAAGCCTATGCTCAGTATTTAAAGATGGCCCCTACAAATCAAACCAGATTGATGTCAGTATTTGACATCAAAAAGGGCAAAATGCAAATGAGCTTTCTAAAGTCCGCAGTGTTGCAGCCAAAATCTTTGGCAGATTATCTTAAGGCTGACTTTGAAGTCATGGCCAAATACATCCACCCAATAGACCAAATCGAATTACACAAGAAAACATGGGAGATGGTCTATTCTATGCTAACTAGTAAGGCAATGATGGCACAAAGGTTGCAAAATTCACTGAGCAACACTACTGCCCAATTGCAACTAGAAAAGGCCTCCTCACTGGCAAAATACAACAGAGTCAAATCATTGGAGGAGTTAATTATTGAGTTGGGCCATGACTCAAAGGATGTCAAGGTAACAGAGAGCCTAATAAAGAAGAAGAATGAAGATATAGATACCCTTAGAAAACAGTTAAAATTTCCACCATTCATTCACCCTCAAACAACTAAAGTGATAGAAAAGAGAAATGAAGAAGAACTTATGGACTTGGTCCTTAAGTTAAATGAAAAATTAAAAGAAACAGAGTAGGAATTAGAGAAAGCAGTACAGTCAAGGTAGAGTGAGTCGACCACACAACCTCAAACTGTAGTGCCAATAGTTTCAACAATAGTCCCTTCTACACTGGCAACTACTTTAGCACCAAACATTCCTTTGGCAATAGCTACACCGATAGAAATAACAGGTACATCATAGGTAGAAACATCAACTCAGAGTACAGAGGACTTAATTAAGTCCATGGAGGAGATGAAACTACAAGTCAATTATGTAGAAGAGACAAGGAAAAGCAAAGGCTTAACCCAACAGATTAAATCACTAGAGAAAGATCTAACATTTTAAAAGCCTTTGATAGACATTAGAAAGATATTATGGACCAATATCATTGATTCCATCAATGATATTTGGTCATCAGTTTAAATTATTTTTGAACAGATTGATTTAGTAAAGCTCGCTCTTGAAGAAATTAAGAAGACCAGAGAAGAGCTGAGCATGAAACCTGAGGAATCCATAAGATTAATCAATTTTCTGAATAGTAAAAACAGGCAATAGTTAGAACAATTAAACATTGAGGATAGGATTGCTACCATCCTTGAAATAAAGGAAGTGTTGACCAAAAGGAATCTGATGCAAGGTTTGGAACATAGATGTCAAAGCATGCAGCAAGATATATAAGAAATTTGACATCTTAAGGATGAAAGGACTCCCCAATCCTTTAGTTATCAATGATAAGCTAATGGTTCAGATAGACTACATCAATAAGCTGCATCAGTAGGCTAACATTCAGACCAGTTCATCTGCAGTCAAGTTATTACCAACAGGAAAAGTGTCGTATGATGGTTTAGAGAACCTTTTTTTCATTGAACATGAAGTAAAGGACTTATTCCCTATACAACCCAATCTTGTAAAATGTATAGAAGCAAATGAAATTTACAGGAAGCTGACAAAAACAAGAATACCAAAGGATGAATGGTGGTCCAGCATGACTGACATCCTGTGAATTACCACAGTAAATTTTGGTAAAAAGGTTGAAAAATGGTGAACAGATAAAGATTATCAAACACAGGTGAAAGAGTATCAGTGAAAAGAGAAAATAAAATGTCCAGCACAAAGTTACTAGCACAACAACAAGATGCATATTCATAGGACTTGCCTCTAGCTCCTTCAACAAAAATAGGGATAGCAACAATCAGTTCACATTCTGTTTCTACATTCGAGACCATCTGTCTCTATATTCATGTAAAGGATATTTAGTTTTCCTATAATAAATCTGTCTTAGTTAGGAGATATTATGATGTAAACATTTGTATAAATACTTCCTCATTCGAAGTATTAGGGGTGGATTCTTAGGCATTTCTATAGACAATGTACTTTTGGAATTAAAGTGTTGTTGAACAACTTTTGTATTGCTGGCTGGAACAAAGTAATAAAGCAAAGGACTTTTACAGGATACCTGTGTCAAACGATAAACAAATAAGTATTCTATATCTTGTGTTTTTACAATTTTTCTGGTTTAATCAATATTCATATGTGTTTCATATCTGAATGATAAACGAAAAGTTATATTTCAGAAAGAGCTTTACTGCATTCTATTTTCAAATTGTTTATTTTTCTTAATGTTTTCTTCTAGGCTATTACAGGTAGGGAATTCTTAAGTGCTTCCTGATTTCATAGTTTATCATTGTGACCATTTAACAAAGAATAATTAATTGCTTTTTGTTAATGAGCATGCCCTTTTCATCATCTTGAACCCTGTTGAAGGATTCTTAGTTGCCCTTCCTCATTCAAGATCATTTCACCCATTTAAAGCTATAATTTGTCTTTTGTTTAGCTATCTTTCCCTATGAAACTCTCCTTTGTTAAATCAACTTGATCTAGTTAAGCCATCATCCATTTGACTCCATAGCCCAATGGCTTGAAATACCTTGTTCTATCCATCTGCTCTTGAATCTAACCATCAAACAAAATCACAACACCCCAAGCTATCATAACTAGCATAATACCCCAAAAAACAAAGCTAAAACTTAAAGAGAGAGCCATCTGTAAGTATAGGTTGGCTAGAACCTGTACATAAAATATTGGTTTGTGGTTACCTCGGACCCCTTTCCTTCTTCTAACAACTTCAAGGAAAATCTGAGGGTCAAGGGACAGTGCAATGCAGAGCACCTTTGGCTTAGAGATAGTGCTTTGCAATGAATTGTCTCCCACTTAGGGCTATGCTAGTCCCTGTCAAGCCAAAAAACCCATCTTTTGCTTGATTTTTCCCAAAGTTGCTTCTAATCTTGTTTTTTGAATGGTTAATGTTTCTCTGTCCCTGAAGTCCAAATTAGTATTTCTTTTCCATGCACACTTTGGCTTTGTTTGCTCAATGTTTCTTTATTTTTTCTTTATCATTGCCAAATCAATCCCAATGTTAGTTTACATTTATTAGTCTTTACTTTATGAAAATAATTGGTGTAAAGTCTTCATTTCTTTGAAAAAGAAACTATCGTAAAGTCTTCGTTTCTTGTGAAAAGCATTGATTGATCATTTGTGCATTTAGTTCCTTTATGTTCATCTAAACATTAAAGGAATGAAAATAAAAACATGCATAATGCATTTAGAAGTTTGTGTGTGCTTGTAGGAATGGTATAGGGAAAGTTGCGTTAGATGTGTTGTATACTCTTTGTTTAAAGATTTTGATTTCTCTATCCCTTTTAGTTATGGTTTTCATTATTTAAATCAAATGAAAAGAATGTTTCTCATCTTAGTTGCATTATAGGAGTTTCAGAAACATCACACGGTCAACTTGAAAGGCAAAATTTTAAAAAAGGTCAACTAAAATTTATCTCAAATAACCTAATGGAGCATTGTAACTTAACGCATACCATTTAGAGGTCTAGGCTAGAGATGTGTTCGAGCGTCGTTAAACATAGAAGATGTCACTATTGGTTTTTGATACATTTTGAGTCTGATACCTTATTCCATGTACGTAATTATATCATAGCTTGTCCACATACTTTCAAGTATAACGGGTAGTGCTATAGTACGAAAAGTATAATGGAATGCTCTCACTGTGGTGTTTCACATTAGATAGCGCTAACACAGACTGGGCCTCCACGTACTTTCAGGTATATTTGGGAAGACTACACTAGGTTTCTATCCATCCATAGGTAACCGAGTTGGCCACCTTGTATACTGTGATACACCAAAAATAGCATTTGGGGAGATTTCCTGCACATATGTTAAGTCTTTAGTTTACAGAGGTAGTATATTATAGTTCACAGCTACTTGTTAATGTTTTTGCCTATATTGTCCCTCTTTTGTTTTGTTATGTTATTTTGATTAAAATAAAATTAACTAACCGTGGATAACATCCTCCACATCACTCCTTAGTTGATATTAGGTTGAGACATATGGCAACAACTCTGGAGTCCACCGATCAAGGAATTCCTTTTGATGGGAATCCTAGTCCTTTTCCTCTTTTTGGAAATATTAGTGCTCCTTATATGGCTACATTGTCCCTTCCAAGACTTACCATTGGCTTTCTAGTATGGTTGTTCTCAACCTCCTTAGCCCCGCAACTGAATATTCCTACAACTAGACAAAATCAACCTCCATTTGATCCTAAAGTTGGCCCTTTACCTTCTTCATTGGTTGTTTCTTCCTCCCCTTCTTCCTCTTCACTTGGTGAAGGTATTGACACTAGTAACTAGGTGGATAAGAAGAAGAAGAAAAGGAAGAAGAAGAAGAAGAAAATTCAACAGGGGGATACCAAGCAACCATTGCTTCAAATGCATCTTTTGATGAAAAACCATTTGATAAGCCTCACAAGCTTCGATATCCTTGCAAAAATTTTACGGGAGACCATCGTCTTCGAATTTTTTTTGGTATTCCTCAGATATTAGAAGAATGGTTTTCTCATTCACATCATCCTGTGTCATCAACTTCTGGAGATCATGCTAGTGACACACCATCAACAAGTGGTAGTAGAGTTCATGGAAATAAGGGTAAAGTAAAGTTTCATTGTAGGTTATGCGAAGGGAATCACCCAATTCACCTTTGTCCCTATCTGGATGAAGCCCAAAAAGTGTTGGATAACCATCCTGCTTCTCCACAGCAACTTCCATCTAGTTACAGGAGACTCTCCCTTAATCCTTCACTAGTTGATGAAGTGACTGACCCAAATCAACCATCAGTCAAATCCACTCTCTGTGAATGTGAATCCCATAAGTCTATACTTGACCAATCATAGGTCGAGGAAACAGTTGACCTGATTTCACCTTCAATTAATTGTACCTTTCTCGTATAGAGTGAGCATGATACCACTCATGTTCTTTTCATTTCTTCATATTCTAATGAGCTTGGAGACAACCCTCCTATTCCATCAAGGCAAGAGGAAAATCCTCCCATTCTCGTAACTCAAGGAGCTAATTATCACGTTCTTATGGGACCCCCTTCAAGTAGTCTGGTTGTTTCCTTTGACTGGAATTGACTAGCAGGATGTCATCTTCCTTCTTATGTGGCTTTCTAGGTCATAGTAGATGTTTATAATATGATTTTATATGGCACTATTATATATGAAGGTGCATTTGTGAGTATCCTTTCCTCCTTGCTTTCTAGGCACTTGGTTCACCACCACTTGTGCCGGTTAACCAAAATATATTGGCTTTTAACAGAGGAACAAACCAACCATTAGGTATCCTTCCTTAGTTGCCAATTACTTTGGGAGAAAGAATTGTTTATTTCAATGTGATGTTAGTCCTAGGACCTTTAGATTACAATTTACTTATTGGGCGCGACTATGTTATGACATGGGAGCTCTTGTTTCAACACTCTTTCGAGTGATGTGCTTCTCACATGAAGGACAAATTGTCAGCGTTGACTAGCTCTCATTTCCTAGCCCAAATATGGCTTCCAGTCAACAATATTCCCTAAATGGTCCTTTTGTCCCAATGGTATCTGTTGCACTAAAAATTGTCACCTTGACATTATGCTATCTGTGTGAGTTCATTACCACTCATACTTTCCCTGTCTACAAGCTTGAAGCATCAGTGCCTCATATCAAGCCTTGAAAATAAGAGAAAGCCCTCAAAAGTCTCTAAAACTCTGGTTCCACACTTTCTCTTTGCATTACCTGTGGTCCCACACCTGATGGTCATGTCTCTTCTTTCAGTCATTTCTAGAAGCTTCTGGAAGGAACCTTGAGGTGGCAAGTTCACTCTCTTAAGGTTCATGCATCCCATACCTTAAGGAGCTAACACCTTGATGTGAGGAGCTTATCCCTTTGAAGGAGGATTCTATCCCTTCATAGGTGGACCTGTAACCTCCTCCCCTACACTATAAAAAGAAGAAATGGGCTAGTTACTTGGGAGCTTAGAAGCTGAATATTTTTGAGGTGAAATACTGTTGGAACTTAGTCTTCTTAGTTGAGTTTTTATGAGGAGAGATTACATACCTCTATGATCTCATTGGAAAAGTGCAAGGTTTTTCAAAGTAAAGGAAATTCCTGTTTCAGACCCCAAGAAGAGCTTGTTCAACATCAAGGCTGAAAGGGTTGTAAGGTTCTTCTACTTCAAAGTTAATACAAATAACTTTGTTTTTCTCAATAAGTTGTTGATTCATGGTTTATTTTATGGATTCCTTGATCACCATAATAGACATGATTTATGATATTTGCTATTCAGGTGCTATTTAATGTTTGCTTGTTTGTGATTGTAGGTTCTCATAGGTAACTCTTTCAAATGATTGAAGGATGACTATTATGAACAAGCATTGGATCTAAGGTAGGGTCTTAACACCTTTATAGTATTTATTTATAAATCGCATATGTCTAGAGAAAGATAGACTTGTTTGTATGTTTGTTGCTAGACTATCTTCTGATACTAGGGAGATCGGTCTTGTCCACAAGATTGATTTATCTAGCCAACAGTATCTTCCCTACCATGGGTCAATTATGTGGCAACCCATTCCATGCCTACATCAGCTGACGATCAATTTCGTGATGTTGTGCATTATGTACTAGGGGCATTGGAACCAGATCTCCCTAATGGATTCCTTGATACGTATCCCTTCCAGAGCATTGTTGTCCCATCCGATGAGAACCTCTTGGAAGTCATGACCTCTTATGGGTCATGATGAAGGAATCATGATCATAGTTACTTGTCTTGTTTCAAGCTCGTTAAAAAATGAAACAAGGAATATGAGCATAGTTCCTTGTCTTGTGTCAAGCTCATTAAAAAATGAAACAAGGAATACGAGGATAATTATTTTACTGTGTCAACCTCATTAAAAAATGATACATGTCCCAAAGCATAGTTCCTTGTCTTGTGTCAAGCTCGTTAAAAAATGAAACAAGGAATCTGAGCAAAGTTCCTTGTCTTGTGTCAATCTCATTAAAAAATAAAACAAGGTCCCCTGGAGAAAAGTTCCAATTCAAGTCTTTGATTAGATCTCGTAAAATCCCAGTTGAGTCTTTCACTTGATCTCATAAATGAACCTTCATTCCATCCACCTGATAGACATGAGTAGTCTGTTTGGGTGAATTTAATGATGCTTGGGGGGCATGCACCTAGAATCGAGTCATCATGCTTGGTGCATGTAAACCAATCTCAAGCATAGTTTTTTCATGGTTCAAGCTTGTGTAAAAATGAACCTAGCATGTGTAAAAATGAAACTAAGTCAGAGCATAGTTTTTCGTTTCAAGCTCCTGTAAACTTGAGACTGAATCCAAGCATAGTTCCCTATTGTTCAAGCTTGTGTAAACATGAACCCATCTCCATTTTAACCCTTTTGATTGCCATTCTATCAGCCTCTTCTGTTAGATGAGCCTTGGTTTTTCTCCTTCCATCATCACTATCTGCTTGGCCGATCATACGCTTTCACTTGGTTGTTTTACCATTTTTGAGGAACAGTTGTAATGAGTGGTCTTATTAGCCAGCCTCTTCACATAAATCAACATTTTTTGAGTAGTTCCACCATTGCCGGAATTAGTTGCTACCCTTTATACCACTTGTTCCTCTAGGATGAGTCAGCTTTAAGCTCTTTTCTGACTCGTAAAAAATGAAAAGATCTCCAAGTATTTTCCTTTTTTGACTCATTAAAAGAAAATAAAAATAGGGGTTCTGCTTTCAAGCTCTTTTATGGATCTTTACACATGAAAATATTATCAAGTACTTGTTCTTTTTAGTGTGTAAATGGATTGGAAAGTACATCTAATCAGTATAAGTTTAAACCTTTTCCGAACTGAGATACATTATTTATGAAAAAGGAATACGTTGATTGAACATGGTCAATAGGTTCTCTCTTGTATTATTTTATACTTTTTCAGACTTGAGAGACAAATTTACGTAAAGAACATGTGGATTTTTCTTTTTTTCCCTTTTCAAACTCTCTAAACATGAAAAGGACCAAGTTTTCATTGTCGTTAAACTTGTTAAAACATCTAATAGAGACAAACTTGTCCATCATGACAAGACCGAGTTTCACCTTCGCTAGACTCGTTAAAACATCACATAGAGATGGATTCACCTAAAGGGTGGAATTATGCTACAAGCATATGTTATCCTCCTCAAGCTTGTTTAAAAAAATAAAGAGGTACTGGTCAACAATGACTGGGGAAAATGGGAAAAGGGATAAATCACTTTATGGTAGAAAGTCGCTCTTGAACATGACACTTCCACTTCATCTCTATGACTATTTGGGTTGGGTTGTATGCTTGATGGTTATCATACCTATGGTCTTTCACACCATCTATCACTTTGGTTTTGGGTCAATGTTTCCAATTCATTCAGTGTCACTGACATGTTCAAGATACGTCACTTAGTAAACCTCATCATTTGCAATACTCATAAACCTTCATTTCCATGACCACCATTCCTGATCATTGTGTCATCAATCACATTCCGTCTTCAAAATCATTACACTCATTTCGTTTCATTGATGGGGGATACATCAAGGCCCTCCTACAATGATTTTCTTCTTGTCGAAATCAACACATTATCCAGGAAGTTGACTTAGAAACACCCTTCTAGTACCTTGAGGTTTTCATACATCAATGACAAGTTTCTCACTTTCAGAAATAGGTTGACATGAAAAGCCTTTGAATGAAAGACTTTGTATGGTGTTCAACATCAAAACATCTATTCACACCATGAAAAATGTATTGTAATACCCTGAAAATCATTATCATTATTGGTGATTTCTCTCGCATCTTTTAACAGCTTACATCATTAGCTAGTAATCAGACAATGTCTTCCCATGTTTGACTTCAGATTACATTTTCAAATGGTTAGACTCATTCTTGAGCGAACGATTGGATGAGATAGAAGACCCCGGATCTAGTTTCATCCATCTAGGCTATTAATTCAGGAGAGTACTAAATCATCTGTACGATGTATTTACACAGATGGTCATCCTATCATGGGTCTATATCTGTAGACGACTATCTATTTTATGTACATGTAATGAAAAGTTTATATGCTAAGTATGGGTATGCCTTCCCTCAAAAATTCATGAAGAATTAAAATATATCATGATATTATGTATTGTAATCGATGCAGGTCGTCGTCCACTTCAAATCCTCCTCATTACATCATAAAGCATATCACTCAACATTATCATTTTTGACTTCATGGTTTAGGGGGAAACTATTATAGGTCTATTTTGGCACATCACTCCTGATGATAAGATCAATACAATTAAATCTTATCAAACCCTAATTTAGTTGCTACATGCCCCAGACAAGTAATTATATTCAATGTTTTCATCTATGAAAGTTTCCTAGCTTGAGACCCTATTGAAATGCCTCTTTTGGACATCAGAACAGCCTTAGTCAGGGGCAACTGCTCTACATAGAAGGTAGGTGTTGGCTTATTGGGGCCTGACCCAGGTTTAGAAGTGTTTTAGCCAAACAAATCCTGAAACTACCGACCCTTTCGGCAATAGTCCATGGAGTGTGGATTGAGGTCTCACCTGAGGTACTATGGGAGGGTGCTGGAACCAAGTTTTTGCACCCTTGGGATGTCTTGATGAGTCTTGGAAGGCTCACGATCCTCCTCTACGTGTTGTGCTACTTCTGTGCAACTGTTTGTTTAGTGCATCTACCTTCACATGGCTTAATTCAAGGGCACAAATGTTCTTTACCCTTTACTACGCTTATTAGTATTATAAATCTCGAATTAAATTAAGTGGGCTTAATACTTTCATTTAGCATTCAACATAAATAGACATGCACGCAATCATAAACTGTAAACAGATGCATAAACAGGAACATAGAAATAGATATGCAATATTCCAAAACCATATTATCTTTATTAATGCCTTTTCCAGTTACAATCCACTTCCTACCCTATGCAAACGGCTGCAAGGGTCTGCGCACACAGCTACGAACTTTACTAGGCCTTCGCACACATAGCTACAAAGACTTTATCTATTGTTACAACCCAAGACTTGGACTTACAGACTTAGAGCGAATATCACATTCAAAAACCCATATCACTTCAGATCAGATCTAAAAACTGCCTTCTACCCTTAGAGCCTCGCTCTATTTATACATTCCCATCATCTGCGGACCATGGGTAGGCCAACACATTCTATATTAAATTACAATATTTTAGGGCAGACTACCCTAGAATCTCGCACTCTGTACTCACATTTTGTGGGGTCTTTACATTACATTGACCCAAAACTTGGCTTTAAGCCTCAAAACCATTACACGGGGGATCCATTACCCAATAGGCCCCCAACACAATGATCGTGACTCATCCCGAGTTACTTGTCAGTGTGGCAAGGCACGCTGCCAAGGCTTCGTAGTCCACTATCCCTGTGAGTGATCAACTACAATCTATTGCTCCATCCTTGCCTCCTGCAACGCTTCTTCAAGCTCCTACTCCATGGCCCCTAATAATTCACTTAACTGCTGATGCTCATTCTACTCTGCTAGGTTAACAAAAAGCGACCCCTCATAAGATTTTAGCTCTAGCTGAGATGTCAAATGCGTGAAATTTTTGTGCAAGAGCAACAAGCTTGCAATCTCTGGTCCAGTATAGTCAATTTCTGCTGAAGCTTTTGTTGCATTTTTGCAAGAGAGTTGTTGTTGTCCGTGAGGTCCCAATCTTCAAGTTTCGTCGTAGACATGCGGCCCAGGGACACACTTTTCAATGAAATTCTACCTTCTATCCCAAGATTCATCGTCTTGCCCTTATCTTTCATAGATCGGTTACTAGACCACGGGTTTCGCGGCGACATCCAAACCAGTATTGCTACCTGTCTGGGAATTCCTATTACATCTTCCACCATTAATGTTGCGCTTGGCATGGCGCCCTTGGCTGTCAACATTACGCTATCCCAAAGGTCCTACGTCTCTTTTGGCAATGTTGCAATCACTGGGCTTACTCTCAAAGCGTCAAAGTTTGACGGGTCCATACCTATTGGATAGCGCAATAACTTAACTCTCAAGATGCCACGATTTATTTGGTGGATGACCAACTGTGATTTATAGGCCTGTTGAAATTCAAATTTGACCGTTCCCCCCTTTTCTGGCTCATTAATGTTGTATTGGCGGCAGATCGTTTCAAATCTAGTTCTAACTCCGTGTCTTAATTGCTTATCGCCTGCTCCTCTTCACCATAACTCTGACATCTTGTCATGAATAGTGATAGAAATGATCACTTTCTAGCCTATCTACACAACAGTGTAGCCCCTTATGTGCGACTACGATCCTTGTGACATACGAGCCATACTCGGAACCCTCTTTCCGTGCAGCTCTCCTGCTGACTCATTTGTGGTCCTGCACCTTCTTTCAACGGCTTGGAGCACTGAGACTGTGCTTCAGTCAGTTAGTTAGACAGTCGGCCCACCCATGTAGGGCTTTGGGCGACTGCTATTTACTCTTCCTGGGAGGGGATCTCCATTAAGTTTTGCTAGTTGGATCACGCCTCCATCTGTGACCTCTTTTACCACATATGGTCCCAACCAATGCATTTTGAATTTTCTAAGAAATTTTTTGAACTTGCTATCATACAGCAACACTAAATCGTATACCTTGAATATGCACAACTTGATATGGTGATTGTGCTAAGATTTCTCGCACTCTTTCTATACCTGCTGATGGAATCCTGCCAGAAACTATTCTTCCTCAAGTTCTTCCAATGCTGTGTAGTCTGCCATGCTTGTCATCATTGCTATCTACAAATTGGGTACAATGTATTCCATTGGCATGACTACTTTTGTACCATATACTAACTTGAAAGGTGTCTGAACCATCAACTTCTTGCATGTAGTTCTTTATGGCCATAATACAGCAGGTATGTGCAAGTCCCAATCATTTCTTTGCGAGTTACACACTTTGGTCAGCGCAGTCTCTAGAATCTTGTTGAATGCTTCTACTGTCCCATTAGCTTGCGGATGGTATGTCATACTTTGCTGATGATACACCTGGAACTCCTTAGTGAGTGCACTAATAGTTTCATTTATGAAATGCATTTCGTGGTCACTCATTAAAATTTTTGGGCAACCAAACCATGTCAACACGTTGTCGAACAAAAATTTCACAACTGTAGCAGTCGTGCATTCCTTAACCAACTATGCTTCCACCCATTGAGTCAAGTACTCTATCACAGTGATAATGTAGCGTGCACTCGTCTTTCCTTGAGGTTTTATGGGCCCCACAAAGTCTATCACCCATTCTTCAAATGGCTACAACCTCATCTATGGATTGAGTGGCATCTCATCCCTTCACAATGGTTTCCCAGTCCATTGACATACATCACAGGCCCGATAGTACGCTTTTGAATCTTGATGTAGTGTTGGCCACCATAATCCAGTGCAAAGAATCTTTTGTGCTATCACACGTCCCACATAGTGTCCTCCTACAGCCCCCCCATGTGCTTCTGCAAGGATCTATCCTCATTCAAATTCAGGTACATGTCTTTGTAATATCTCATTGTCATTTGTTGGCTTGTTGGGGCCTGATCCAGGTTCATAAGTGTTTTAGCCAAACAAATCCTGAAGGTACCGGCCCTTTTGGCAATAGTCTGCGGAGTGCGGATTGAGGTCTCACCCGAGGTAGTATACGAGGGTGTTGGAACTAGGTTTCCGCACCCTTGGGATTTCTTGATGAGTCTTGGAAGGCTTGCAATCCTCCTCTATGCGTTGTGCTACTTTCGCACAGTTGTTTGTCCAGTGAAACTACCTTCGTCTGGCTTAATTGAAGGGCATGAATGTTCTTTACCCTTTACTGCACTTATTAGTATTATAGATCTCTAATTAAATTAAGTGGGCTGAATAATTTCATTTACCATTCAACATAAACAGACATGGGCGCAATCATAAACTGTAAACAGATGCATAAACAGGAACATAGAAATAGATACACAATATTTCAAAAACAACTTATCTTTATTAATGCCTTTTCTAGTTACAATACACTTCCTACCCTATGCACAGAGTTGTAGGAGTCCACGCATACAGCTGTGGACTCTACTAGGCCTCTGTGCACATAACTGTGGAGCCTCTATCTACTCCTACGACCAAAGACTCAGACTTATAGACTCAAAGCGAATATCACATTCAAAAACCCATATCATTTCAGATCAGATCTAAAAACTGCCTTCTACACTTAGAGCCTCACTCTATTTATACATTCCCATGGTTTGTGGACCATGGGTAGGCTGACACATTCTATATTAAATTACAATATTTTAGGGTAGACTACCCTAGACTCTCGCGCTCCGCGCTGGCATTTTGCAGGGTCTTTACATTACATTGACCAAAAACTTGGCTATAAGCCTCAAAACCATTACACAGGGGATCCGCTACCCAATAGTAGGCCCATTCAGACCTACGTTGTAGTGCACTTAGGCCCACTTTAACCTGGGTTGGGTGAGGAAGAGCGAAATTGACATAGGTTTCTAGGAATATTTTTGTATTCTAGAGCATTCTAGAAGGATTCCCAACTCTTATATCATCCTATGAGCTCATTTTTGGATAGGCTATGGATCAATTAACCCTCTATCCTCTCATCAATTTCTCCATGGAAACTAACTATCCAATTATGGAAAACCATTCAATGCCCAATTTATGACAAAACCACTTGCAATTCCCTATAAATTGACTGCTCATGATAGTGATCAGGAGGCTAGAACTTGGATATTATAGAGAAATATTGTTGTTTTGAGACATGAAATCATTGTCAAGTAATGTTATGCTACTGGATTGATGTGTTATTCGTGTGATGAGGGTTTGGACTAAGCTAGATGAGTAACATGGGATCGAACCACATTGGGAGTAACTTCTTCTTCTATCAATCAATAAAGTTGTTTATTCCTTTTTCAATACTTTTGTCTATATCTATGATGAATGTATGTTCAAACATTGTCGATTCCATTTATTTATAGTAGATATATCATATTCTTTGATTGTTGTTGTCTTCTGTTTATGTTGGCAGGTACCAATTGGGCGAATTTAGTTTGAGCAAGAGCGATGGGAGCAATTTAAAGGAGATAAAAGGAAGCGAAGGATCACAAGTAGGTTCCTTTATCTTATCTATCTATTGTAGGAAAAGGTTAAACATATTTACTTCTGTTGTTCTAAGTGTAACTACCCACTTAGGGAAGATGTACTTATCCGTAGGTATAATTTCAATGGACAACATGGCCTTCTTCCCATAGACCAGCGCATAAGTAGTGAATCCAGGGGTGGTCTTCTAGGTGGTATTGTAGGCCCAAGTGGCCTCAACTAGCTTATTTGCACAATCCTTTCTACAACTGCTAATCGCTTTGGTCAGAATGCCTTCCAGTGCTATGTTTTTTACCTCCACTTGCCCATTAGCTTATGGGTGGTAAGGAGCGGATGTTCTATGCATGAGCTTGTGCTGGCTCAACAAATGTTCAATCATGTGAGATGTAAGTTGATTACGTTGATCAGTGACCAGTTCTCTAGGGTACCAAAACTTATAAAATACATTTTCCCTTAAGAAATCAACCACTTTCTCTTTTGTTGCTACTTTGATGGCCTTGGATTTAGCCCACTTAGTTAAATAGTCAATGCACACAATGATGTACTACTTTTTCCTGGATGGAGGGTTAATGGGCCCAATGAAATCCATGCCCCACTTGTCAAATGGCTCGAAAGTCACTTGAGGTTGCAGAGGCATTTCATACCTTGGGGTAGGTTCCCCATCATTTGGCACCAACCACACTGACTAGTATACCTCTTCACATCCTGGTGAAGAGTGGGCCAGTAATAACCAGCTTGTAGCACCTTAAATGTTGTCCTTTTGGCTGCAAAGTGACCTCCACAAGGCCCATCATGACAGGTCAAAAGGATGTCAAAGACTTCCTCCCTGACACATCTTCTCAGAATTTGATCCAGGCCTAGTTTGAAGAGGTTTCCCCCAATCCAAGTGAATGGGGTGCTCTTCCTCACAATTTTTCTCTTTTACTTGGAGGACAAATTTGGTGGAAACTATGAAGAGACCAAGTAATTTGCTATGTCAGCAAACCATGGAGAGAGAACTGAAATGGTGAATAAGTGTTCATCCGATAACTGATAATCAACCATTCCTTTCTCCCCTATAGGAAAATTCAATTTGAATGAAACATCCGCAAGAACATTCCACTTGCCAGGCTTATCAATAATAGTTAAGTCAAGCTATCGCAATAAATGTAACCATCTAATAATCCAGGAATTTACATTAGGTTTATTCATCAATTATTTAATTGCAGCATGGTCAATATGTATAAATGTTTGGTAACCTGTAATGTAATGCCTAAATTTGTTCAATGAATGCACAACAACTAGGAGCTCCTTGTTGGGAACAAGATCCCCCAAGGATAGTTTTGGGGCTAAAAGCCCATGTTTTGGGTCAAGTTTTGTAATAAAGTTGTAAAGTCTCTGCATTTTGTGGTCATGCAGTGTGAAGGTGTCATGATTCGTAAAGGATTGTCCTCCCTTATTTTTTAAAGTGTAAAGTCAGCTGTAAAGATCCACCCATGGTCTGTGGACCATGGGATTGTATAAAAACAAGTTAAGTAAGCTCTAAGAAGTAAAAAGTTGGAAGTCTTAAGTGATAAGGAGGATTTTTTAGAGAATTCTAAGTTTCAGGTCGTAGCGTAGGTAGAGGCTCTGTAGCTAAGTGCGTAGAGGCATAAGGTGGAAGTCTGTAGCTGAGTGCGTAGACCCCTGCAGCTATGTGCATAGGGTAGATAGAGTCTGTAATAGTCTGAAGATATCAATAAAGAGAAGTATTATACAAATTATGTGTCTTTTTTTCCTGTTAATGCATCTGGTTATATTTCATTTTGGGTTTAATATACAAATGTTCATGTGATACATGAATGTAAGTGACTATCTTAATTAAGCGAACACAAGTAAGAATATCTGTTTACGCAGTGCTAACAGTGATTGTTTAGTAAGATAAATAAAACACTTAAGATAACTTGGGAAATCGTCTAATATGTTGTCATAGCAGCGCAAAAGTACCTGAACTGTAGGTTAGGTTTGCGTGAAGGGAAATCATACTCCTTCACGGAGGTACTGAAGAGTAGAATAAAGGGCTAGACTGATAAAGCCCTAGAACTTAGTGACCTACACGAAAGTAGGAACATAGTGTATAAACTAACATCACGACCATTTGAGGGTGCAAAAACTTGGTTCTAGCATCCCCCCATACTGCTTCGAGTGAGACTTTGGTCCACACTCCACGGGCTGATGCCAAAAGTGCCAGTAGTGTAGGGATTTATTTGGCTAACTAACATTGAACCTGGCTTAGGCCCCATGTAGCCAAAAAATGGTTCCATTTCTGGGACTGGAATCTACATAAGAGATGTGTGATGCCATATCACTGGAATCCAACTAAGAAGGAGGTCGAAGACTGGTTGGATAGTAAGATTCATGAATTCATGATGCAGGAGAACATAAATCCATGACTGGTAAAGGAACAATGGCTGGATAGGTACTTGTATATAGAAATCCATGAGATCTTTTTCTACTCCTTTCCAGTTGAGTTATATGACTAGATCGCGAAGCTAGCGGATGGCCAAGGAAGGTGGAGACTTGATGGTCCTATTGTTTCCACCTCAGAGTTAGTACAGAGATTGGAAACCTCTAGTGATAAGATCACCCGTGTTGTTGATCGTTGGCTCGATTACATCATAGGAGGATTTGTGACTGAATTCATGGTCGATACCTTAGATAGCTACAGTGAGGCGAAGCGACACTTTTTCAAAGGTATGCAAGGTAAGTTCTTGAAGTCTTTGAATACCTGGATTAAGATGTTATTGTGAGAAAAATAGGTTATTTAGCTACCTTGATGTTCAGGGCTAAACGAAGTGGAAAGAATTACAGGAATGAAGGAATAAAGGGTCCTGAATATAATCCATTGATTTCACCTCCATTGGGTGATGAAGAGGGAGTAGCGCAGGCTTCTCCATGAAGTGAAATTCAGTTAATAAGACAAGGATTCCCGTGACTGCCACCTCACCCACACCACCTCCAACTTCACCACCATCACCTACGACTTCACTCATGGCACCACCACCTCCACTACAGTTCATCATGGAGAATTCAGTGAAGCTGCCTTTGTTTAAAGGCTTGGGAAATAAGGACCCGGACTAGTTCTAGTTCATCGCGAAAGCCGTACGGAAAGATCAGGGCATCATGGATGATCCATAAAGAAGGAAACATTAACTAGTGCCTTGTAGGATCGCGCGTTAACCTGGTACATCAAGTACTCTAATGATAACCCAAACGCTAGGGTGGCAGACATCTAGAACACACTGAATAAAGAGTTCAATAGGCCCAAATATGAGGCACAGTCGATTGTGGGGTTCAAGGAAATCGCGATGAAACCAAGCGAGACACCTTGGTAATTAGATCATAGATTGAAGTGTAAAATCCATGAAGCTAATATGAACTTAACAGATGGACAACATTGCGAGTGGTTCGTGGATTCTCTCCTACCACACCTGAGGGTTGCGCTGTCACAACAGAAGATTATGACTCAAGAAGATGCCTTAGAGATTGTAATGAGACTGCATGAAGCACTGATGTAAGATCTAAATTTGGGGGTTCAGTAGATCCATGCACAATTGCAAAATATTTTCCTTGAAGTGAAAATTTTGAAGTAGGATAGAACAGCTCAACCAGAGGTGGGCGAAGAGGTATGGTGCCTAAAATCTAAGGGTTAGGGGAATGACAAATACCATTTTCTAGTCTTTGCAAGCTATATTGCAGGAGGAGGACTGATGCCTTTGAGGTCCAAAGCTCAAGCAGGACCAAGCGTGGGGCCTGCGTTGTGGTGCTCTATATGTCAGGTAGCAGGAAAACATACGATGGATAACTATCATTTGTTGTAGAATTTTGTACAAACACTGCAACAACTCTTCTACAACTTCTATAGATTGGTAGAAGTTATGAGCACAACTGTAGAAGTTATGAATTGATGATGGATAGAACACCCACCTATCGGGTTTAGGAAAAAACGTGGCCCCCTGACTAGAATGTGTGGATGGCATGAACAGGCTTTCAGGGGCGTGGACGAGGCCGAGGCAGAGAGGACCTAGCAGAGGTCGGGGATAGCTAATATGTTACAATTGCGGAGGACTAGGACACTATGCCTGCAATTGCACTAACCCAACGCATCCGTCATGCAAATATTGCATTGTGTTTGATCATGAAATGGAGGACTGTCCTACGTTGATAGCGAGGATACACGACAAAGGGGTGCTACCACCTCAGCTAACTCAAAACCTATAGATGATGAGGTTTGAGCCTCGCGAAGAGGATTGGAATGTGAATATAGTGCTCTGAAGTGGAGTTACAATAGGGGATGATAAAGGGAAACAACCTGAAGACAGTGCATGGGTTTGCAAAGCTCTAGCGAAGGAGGTTGAATTTGATTTGGAGTGCACACACGAAATGTTCATGGAAGCAATGAAGAGCTTCATTGAGGCCTCCACCTCAGGGAGCAAGGATAAGCCAAATCATGAGATGGACCTTTCTATGCTTACGACCTTCCTAGAGAACTGCATGAAGCTTCTGTGTGATAGCAAGGTTGTGAAGGGATTACAAGAGCTTATAAATAGATGCGCTGGAAACACTTTAGGTGAACCGTGCATGGTACAAAATATTGGTAAGCATAAAACAAGGACAGGATGACAGATGAGACTGATCGCATAGATAGGAGAATATGAAATGGATCAAGTTATTTTGGATTTGGGGTCAGATGCGAATGTCCTACCAAAGTATACTTGGGAAGGGATGGGAAGACCTATGCTGAAGTGGTCTTCGATTTAGTTAAGGATGGAAAATCAACAAAAGATCATCCCTATGGGGCGACTATAAGGGGTGACTGTAGATATTGAAGGCATGAGCATGTTGGCAGGCCTAAATTCATGTTGAATTCATGAATTGTGCATTTCCCACTCCCAATTGGCATCATGGATTGACTAGGTACTTCAGCATAGAGTTATCCTTATACATTTTAAAATGCCCTCCTAGAAAGTAGTGCATATACTTTTGGAGTGCATACGCCATAACTAGCTCCTCCCACTCTGTGGTAGAACAATTCTTCTCTACTTTGGATAATTTGCAGCTTTCGAACGCGATAGGATGGTCCAAGCCTTCTCTATCAGCCTGTGTTAGTACTGCCCCTAGTGCTATACATGACGCATCGACATGTACATGAAACTATTTCTTCCAGTCCAAGAAGACTAGAATCAGTGTGGTAACCATCTTTTCTTTCAATATATCGAAGCTCTTGTTATAGTCATCATTCCAGCAAAACGTGAAATCCTTCTTTAACAATTTTTCCATAGGCGCGATGATCTGGGCATAACTTTTGATAAACTTTCTGTAATATCCCGTATGTCCCAGAGTAGCATGCAGTTGTTTCACACTCCTTGGTGCTTCCAAGTTTAGTATCACCGTGATCTTCGCAGGGCCTACCATTAGTCCTTGTCTGCAAACCACATGCCCCAATAGGTTCCCAAAAGGAACACAAAATAGAAACTTCTTGAGATTGAGCAAGATCTGGTATCTTTGACAAGTATCCAGCAGTGGGATCAAGCTTGCTACATGGTGCTTAACCAGCCCAAATGCAGTCCAGTCATCAAAATATACCTCCATGATCTTATGAATAAATTCCTTGAATGCTGCCACCACCACGCGCGAAAATATTGCAGGCGCATTCTTCAATCTAACCGAAATTACAGTGTATTGAAAACAACCCCACTTTGTCACGAAGGTGGTCTTGCTCCTATCCTCTAATGTGATTTTGATTTGGTGGTACCCAGAGAACCCATCAGTGAAGGAATATGCTTCCTGTCTGCCTACATTGTACAACACTTCATCAGAAAACGAAGTTAGGAAAGGATCATGCACACAAGCATCATTCAGTTTTTTGAGATCCACTAATATCCTTATCTCATCCTTCTACTTCTTCTCTTGCACCACCATTGGGCTTACCTAATCAAATTCTTCCATAGGCTCAATGATGCTTGCCATGAGCATCTTGTCTAGCTCTAAGTTGACCTTCTCCTTATATTTTGGATTGAGATGGTAAGGCCTTTGCTTAACTGGCTTTGCGTCAGGCTTTAACGTGATCTTCATCATTCCTAGGTCCCATATTATTTCTTTTAGATCTGTAAAATTTGTAGGGAATAAGCCTTGGTATTCACAGAGAAATTCAGTGACCTTATCCACTGTCACGTCATCCTAGTAGTCTCCAATCTTCATCAATTTGAGTTCTACCTCTGCACCAATGTTCACTTGTTTCGTTCTCAATGGAACTGTTATATCAAGGTTCTCAATCTATAGTCCTTGAATCTCATGGTGGCCTTTTGTTTCTGGAATGTTAATCTTCCATGGATCCTCATCCTCTTCTTCAATAATTACATTATAACATTTGAGCATGCAGCTCAGCTAAGTAGCCCATTCAGACTAAGCCAGGTCTAATGGATCTTGCGGTATCCTAAAGATAGTTGCTTTCACCTCATGTATCACTTCATTAATACTGTTAAACCCATCCTCAAAACTGAAGGTCGTCATGAATCCTTTGCATAGGATATCTCATTTTCCTGTCCCATGGTGGAGCTCTATTTCTATATACCAATTCATTGGGAAAGAATCCAGGGTATGACAAAATAGGTGCACCCACTCAGGTTGGGGCTTTCCTTTATAAGCTTGCATCCATTTGGCTAGATGTGTGCATGGATTGTTCTGCCCATCATACTTTTCTGTTAGTCACATCTTAGGCTTCCCAAATCATGTTCTCATCATCCTCCTACATTTGCGCCAATCATCAAAGCTTCCCTTGTGTGTACCCCACCATCTTCTGGGCGTAGTGTGCAGTGCCCAGTCCAAGGCCTGGAAGCACTTCTTTTATGGTACCTCCCTTTCAAATGCATCCAAAAAGATATCCACCTTATTTAGACCATCATAAATAGGTAGATTTCTTACCTCTAACGACACACAACGCAGCGACTGGGTCATCATCTTGCAATTCAACATAGTTACTTCATGTAACCAATTCTGCCAGCATTCTACTTCTTCATTAGAGCCCGAAGTGTAGGAACTCTCATAATCCCATGTAATCCATCCATCCGTAGTGGGATTCACCCAGTCTTGGTCTCATGCTATTATCTTATAGATACAGTCTAGGTCGTAATCACTCTCATAATTGTAGATAGGTTCAATATAGCGCTATCCTTGAATAGGATCAAGGGGTACTATTACACGTAGTGATTTCTTCTCAAAGATCATCTTTCACTTCTTCAGATTGATTACCCCATTCATATCAGTAGCCCAATTAATTCCTAGGATCATAGGATAGGGATTGTTGTCATATACTGTCTTTATTATTTCAAAGTCATCTAGTGCACTTGCTCCCACAATATCCATGGTCACCCCCTGCAGTCCATAGGGATGATTTTCTGCTGATTCTCCATCCTTAGTTGAATTGGAGACCATTGCAGTGCAGGTCTTCCCATTCGCTCCCAAGTTTTCTTTGGTAGGACATTCGCATCTAACCATAGGTCCAAACTGACCTGATCCATTTCATACTCTCCTATCTGTGTGGTCAGTCTCATCTCCCATCCTGTCCTTGTTTTATTCTTGCCAATATTTCGTACTATGCGCAATTCCATCACATCTATTGATGATTTATTGTAACCCTTTCACAACATTACTGTCGCGCAACAACTTCATATAGGTTTCCAGGAAATTTGTGAGCATAGAGGGGTCCATCTTTGGCTCAGGCTTATCCTTGCTTCCTGAGGTGGAGTCCTCAGCGACGCTCTTCTTAGCTTCCATGAAGGCTTCATGAGCGCACTCCAAATCAAAATCAGCCTCTTTTTTTGGGGCTTTGCGAACCCATGTACTATCCTTTGTCTATTTCCCCTTGTCATCTCCTGTTGCAATTCCACTTCTGAGCACTATAATTATATTTGGATCTTCCTCACTCAGCTCAGACCTCATCATCTACAAGTTCTAAGTTGGCGGCGGTGGTAGCACTCCTTTTTCATGTATCCTAGATATCAGTGTAGGACAATCCTCCATTTCATGATCAAACAACGTGCAATACTTGCACGATGGACATGTTGGGTTAGTGAAATTGCAAGTGTAGTGTCCTAGTCCCCCGTAATTGTAGCAGATCAACTATCCTCAACCTCTGCCAGGACCTCCTCTGCCTCAGCCTCATCCACACCCTTGAAATCCTATCCACACCATCCCTACATTCTGGTCAAGGGGACGCGTTTCAGCCTAAACCATATAGGCGAGAGTTCTATCCATCATCAATTCATAGCTCCTGCACATATGCTCATCATGTCCTACTGACCTACAAAAGTTGCAGAACAGTTTTTGTGATGCTTGTACATACTTTTGTAGCAAGTGATAGTTATCTGTGGCATGTTTCCTAGCTATCTAATAGATAGCGCACCATAATGCAGGCCTCGCGCTAGGTCCTGCTTGAGCTTCTTGCCTTAAAGGCATCGGTCCTCCTTTTGCAATGTAGTTTGCAAAGACTGGGCAATGGTCTTTGTCATGACCCTGAATCTTGCATTTCAAGCACCATACCTCCTCGTGTACCTCTAGTTAGACCATCCTGTCGTACTTTAGATTTTGCATCTGAAGGCACAAATTCTTTAGCTGCACATGGATCTGTTGAACTCCTAGATTAGGATATTGCATTAGAGTCTCATGTAGTCTCATGGAAATCTCCAAGGCCTCTGCCTAAGTTTTTATCTTCTGCTGTGATAGTGCACTCATTAAGTGTGGTAGCAGCGAAGCCACAAACCACTCGTGATGTTGTCGATCAAATTCATGTTGGCTTTGAAGATTGTGCATTTTAGCCTCTGATCTAGTTCCCAAGTCATCTCACCTGGTTACATTGCGATCTCTTTGAGTCCCAAAATCAATTGTGCCTTAGATTTAGGCCTACTAAATTCCCTATTTAGTGCTACCAGAATGTCTCCTACTCTAGCGTTTGGGTTATCATTAGAGTACTTAATATACCAAGTTAGTGCATGATCTTGTAAAGCACTAACCAATGTCACCTTATTTATATGATCATCTGGAACATCTTGAGCTTCCCATATAGCCCTCACAACGAACCAGAATTGGTCTGGGTCCTCATTTCCCAAGCCTTTGAACAAAGGAAACTTCACTGTATTTTCCATACTGAACCGTGGTGGAGGTGGACGTGGTATGGGCGAAGTTGGAAGTGAGGGTGGTAAAGTTGGATGTGGTGTGGGTGGAGGCAGTATTCGTAGAAAATCTTGTCTTATTAACTAAATAGCACATCACAAAGAAACCTTCGCTATTCCTTCTTTGTCACTTCGCGGAGGTGAAATAAATGGGCTATACTCTGGACCCTTTTTTCCTTTGTTCCTGTAAGTTTTTTCACTTCGTGTAGTTCCGAACATCAATGTAGATGCATAACCTGTTTTTTGCACAACAACATTTTAATCCAAGTATTCAAAGATTTTATGTACTTACCTCGCGGTCCTTTGAAAAAGCATGACTCCACCTCACTATAGCTTACTGAGGTGTCGACCTCGAATTCAGTCACAAATCCTCCTATGATGCGATCAAGCCAATTATCAACAGCGCGGGCGATCTTATCCTCTAATGCTTCCAATCTTCACACTAGCGCTGGGGTCCACACAATAGTGCCATCAAGATTCCACCTTCCTTGGGTATCTGCTAGCTTCACAATCCACTCATATAGCTCAATAGGGAAGGAGCAGAAAAATATCTCGTAGATCTTTGTATATATGTATCTGTTCAAACACTACTCTTTTGTCAGTCATGGGTTTCCATTCTCTTGTGTCACAAATTCATGGATTTTTCTATCCAACCAATCTCCAATCTCCTTCTTAGTTGGATTCCAGTGATATGACATTGCATATCTCTTATGCAGAGACCAGTCCCGGCAACATAACCATTTTTTGGCTTGAGGGGGCCTAACCTAGGTTTAGCATTAATTAGCCAAACAAATCCCTACACTACTGGCCCTTTCGGCATTAGCCTACAAAGCATAGACTAAAGTCTCACCCGAAGTAGTATGGGGGGATGATGGAACCATGTTTCTGCACCCTAAGATGGTCATGATGTCATTTAATTCCGTCTATCCCTACCTTCGCACAGGTTGCTTCACTCTGGGGCTTGCAAGACAAACCCTGTGTTCCATTCTTCAATACCTCCGCGAAAGGATACGATCATCATTTGTACAGCCCAATCCTGCTACTCAGGTACTTTCGCACTACTATAGCAACGTGCCATACAAATTCCCCAATTAATCTAAGTGCCTTCCTTATCTTATCAAATAATTATAGTTATCCCTACATAAGCATATATTCATATATATGTTCAGATATTCAATGTAATTGCATTCATTTGCGCACCATATAAGCATAATAAAGAAAATTCATACATAACATATCAAGATGCATCAACAAAAAAAAGACACAGAAATTACAAAATATCTCTCTTTATTAATATCTTCCAAGTGGTTACAAACTATGTCTGCCTTGCGCACACAACTGCAAGGGTCCACGCACTCAGCGATAGACTTTTACCCTAGGCCTCTACGCACTCAGCTGGAGAGCCTTTACCTACGCTACAACCCAAGATTTAGACTTTTTTCTCTAAAACTATGATTCTATTACATGATCCATCATTGTCTATCTCTTCCAAATACTTAGAGCTAGCTCTTTTTCTCTTATAACCAACTTTACTTTTACAAAACTAAGGGCATACTACCCTTTATGACACATAACACCTTCATGCTCTATGACCAGAAAATGTGGAGTATTTACAATAATATTACAAAAATTGACTTAAACATGGGCTTTTCGCCCCAAAACTCCCTTGGGGGATCCCACTCCCAACATGCACCTATGGAAAAGTTGTTGCAAAAGGATGTCATGTTTTTTTGGAATGAGGACTGTATGAAAAGCTTTGATGTATTGAAAGAAAAGATGGTTGCCACGCCAATTTTACTCTTCCTAGATTGGAAGAAGGAGTTTCATGTACATGTCGATGTGATAGTGCTGGGAGCAGTAGTGACACATTCTAGTGGATGAAAATTGGACCATCCTATCCAAGATGGAGAAGAACTATTCCACCACTGAGCACGAAGGGTTAGACATGGTATATGTGCCCTAGAAGTTTAGACACTATTTGCTAGGTGGCTATGCTAAGATGTATACAGATCATTCCAAGTCGAAATACATAGTCAATAAGCCTGTGTTGGGGGGGGGGGGGAATCTGCAGGTGGTTGTTATTGTTCCAGGATTATGATTTTGAAGTTATTGTGAAGCTTGGATGATTGAACGCAAGAAAAGATCATTTGTCACGCATCAAAATCGGGGAAGAGCCCACTAATTTGGAGGAGGGATCACTTAACATGTAGCTATCCATAGTGTTCATCGTAGATGGTCATTTTGAGGATATCATACACTTCCTAACGACAAGAACTACCCTGGAAGGATACATCGTCCAACAGAAGGAGTTAGTGGTGTGCACGACAAATTTTTCTGTCATTGCTGGACATATGTATAAAATGGGGTCTGATGAAATATTGTGATGATATGTACCAAAGTTTGAAAGGAGAAGTATCCTCGTGGACACTCATGGGGGCACCACGGGAAGACATTATGCAGGAAGAGAGGTTACCGATGGAGAAGCAATTCAATTGGTCAACTTGAATGGAGATACCTTCCTAAGAAAGGTGAATGGCAGCTGATTGAAACCATACACCGGTGGTTCAACCATGTGACTATATGAATGTAGCACAATCTTAGTGCTCCAGGAAGTTGAAAGGAGGCATGAGACTATAATGTACACTGCTCAGTTTGGGAAGCTGCGTGATCAGAGGGTTTTGCAAAGCAAGGAAGTGTCATAAGGTTCACAACAGCACAAAGGGGACTACGCTACAGAGGGAGAAATCGCGCATGTCAGCTAGAAAGTGACCATTAAAGTCATTGTGGTGAGCACCAGTATTGTAGCAATAATGTTGCAACTCTTGGGCTTCGTACTTTACTTTTATCAACCCGGTAGTTCGTAACAAACTTGGAAGTGACGGTGTTGTATGCACAAGTACTAGCTCTTACTACAAGCTCTCACTTGGTTAGCTAGCGCAAGATCACTAGGAGCTCAAGCCAACTTCTATGGATTCTAGAAGAAGCTCTATATGTGATGAAAGAAAGGAAAGCTTACTCTATAGAGGCTACTCTACTTGTAGAAAGGAAAAGAAGACAAAAAAGTAAAGTAAACCTAACAAACCCTACTTAACCAACTAATCCTACTTTTGCAGAAAGAGAGATGAAAAACCATGAAATGAATACCATTACCTACTCAGGAAGTAAACAGCATATACTCAAGCTATTTTTGGAAGTAAATGAGCAAAAATACATCTTTTTGGATTTTTATGTGAAATTGTCATGCATGTAATTTATTTGATTGTGAATGTGGCAGTGCTTAGGTCACGATGGAGGATATTTTTGGGACTTGAGAGGATGTAGGATGGTGTGGATGGGTCGTGGAAGGTCTCAAGTGGGCTTCTGGAGGCTGTTCCCATAATTAGACTTAAAAAATAAGCGTATAGGAAAATCTACAGGAGGCTGCAGGGGATCTACAGGAGGTCTACGGGGGGATGCCAAGAGCAATTTTAGAGGTTTTGAAGGTGTGAGAGTGGGTAGAAACGGTAGTTGAAGGCTGTGATGATGTGTTAAGGTGCCTAGGGGTCACTACAGATTGCTATGAGAGGAAAATATGGTTGGGAGAGAGGAAGAAATCCTATGGAAAATGCATAAAACTAAGGTAGATTTCAAGTGAACTTTGGGTGACTTGCAGGGCATAGATCATGGAGAGAATGTGATGGTTGGTAGGCTAACTTGCTGTGAGAATAGATTTTCTGCAAAATGACCTGCAAATCAATCAAAGAGATCAATCAAGGAAGGAAACTAAGTACATCAAAAACAAAATTTTGCATCAAGCTAATCTAAACTATGAGCTATGGAAAGAAATGCTGAAAAATGCTATAATGAGAGATAGCATGGAAGGAAAATTATTGCAAGATAGAAATGAGCATGGTGAAAGAGATTTAAATCAAAGCATTAACCTTGTAACAAACTCCAAGACTAGAAATCCTATGGAGAAGGAAAATCTATGTTTTTGTGGCAGCAAGAGGATCTTGGCCTCAGTTCATGGTCCCAAAGAGAGGAAAGGAGACCAAGGCTCTGTTGATGGCCCTTTTGTATGTTCTTTCTATCACTGTTCAACCTGCTATGGAAAACTCAAATGGAAACAACCTTCTAAATTACCTGAAGCAACCTATTCTTAACCAAGAAAAAATCTTATCTAACATCAACTAATCCATAAACTGAAACAAATCATATAAATACAAACAAGAGGAGCTTGGCTGCTTGGATTGGGCCCTAACCCAAGATATTTAGCCCTCTGAGGTAACTCAGTGCTAGATCAAAAAGGATCTCATCTTTATTATCAAAATAATAATAGGATTACATGAAACTATCAATAAAAGTAAGCTCGAAGTTGAGCAGAGTAAAGTTGCAACAAAAATTCAAAAATTTAGCTAAATTCCTAATGAGGCCCTAGGACTTTATACTTATACAACTAAAGCTCCCAATAGCTTCCTTAAAATCAGAGAGGCTTGGCTCCCAAAATTTGAGATAAACATAAGTTATCCTCCACTTTCGCGGCTGCCTCCTAGTGCATTGATTTGGTTGTTTGTGCTCCGAGCTGCATGAAGGAGAATTCGAAGTGGGGAGTCATAAATGAGGGGGATACACTCCTATAAATCCTCTCCTTTGTCCACTTCAAACTATTGCTACCAATTGTCCATTAAATCTTTGACTTTGTCTTCAAAATTCAACAAAAAATTGCATTAAACACATATTAGACTCCATGGCAACATAACCAACCCAACTCACTCCATAAGCATAAATATAATAAAAAAACATGAAATAAGCTAAGAGAATGGTTGATTAAATATGTTAGGAGGAAAAATGAGCCCATAAAATTACCCATTTATGGGGCTCATCATCACCCCCCTACTGAAGGTGTTGCTCATCCTCTGAGAAACTTAGTCCATCTCCTCGTCTTTGATGGCCCTGATGGCCTCCCTGACATCCCATGCTTCTGATGTGAGCTCCTCTTCTCTGTCATGGAATCCTACCTTTCTGTCCACCTCTTCCCACTGTTGTTGCTCTTCTTCCTCTTTTATACCTTCTAGCATGCCTAGCAGAAGTGGGGGACTCAATTTGAGTCCAATCCAATTGACCTTCAAATTCTGCATAAAGCGCTTGTATAGTGGCACTCTCCTTATTACTTCTTTCATCCTTATTGGGGAGTGATACTCCCTGATCTGCAAACTGTGTGGTAGGGTGTTCCACCTCCTCATACAGGCATGAATACATTCATCCCTAAGTAACCTTTCCATGTCCTCAAAATGTGCACTGGCTTGAGCCTAATCATTGATATACTTAAGGGAAATTTGGGGATTATTTGAAAGCAACTGGTGTGTGCTGATGAGAGCCACGGGATCTTATGGCTTCGCTCTAATCATTAGGGGCTCATTCTACTCCTTTATCATCAACTTCCTTATCTCTACTACCCTTAATTCCTCATGATTCATCATGATGTCATGGCCATTAGTTTTAGGTCCCCTAGCCTAGCATTGGGGTCCCACACATTCATGTCGATGAGGGCCATGTTATGTAAATAGAACTTTGCTATTTTTGCCTTGTCTTCTGATGAACTTTGGTCACATAGGTCCATAAACTATCTGTAATCTTGGAAAGGCATTGTGCCTCTCTATGCCAAAGTCTTTATCTGAAATTGCAGCCATTAGTCCTTCAGGTATAATCCATATCATTTTACTGGTGTTCTGCATTGCAGTGCCTCCATGGACCAGCTAGCCATGCATGCCAATTGTGTCTCTTTTTCTTGCAGCTGTCTTTTTAGCAATTCATTTTCTGTTTGAAGGTGAGTTCTTGTGATTGCTTCTCTATGTTTGACAACACTTAGTTCTCTGCCCATTTCTCTAAGTTGATTCTCCATATGGCCAATATTCTCAACTCCCTTAGATTTGGTGACTTGCATCCACCTATGGCTTCTTATTCTTTCTTTCTCCAACTCAAAGAAAAGTGGGATTGCAAATTTTTGTGGAATGATTCTTCCCCCCTCAAGAAGATTGTAGTAAGAGCCCAAACTAGGTTGGGGTTAGGTTCTTGAGCCTCTATTGCTTCCTCCTCCTCATGTGACTGTCCTTCTAGTCTTTTTTCAAGTTTTTCAGCCTCCTGTAGTCTTGACAGGGTCTCCTATAGAACAGTCTGTGCCTCCTGTAGGATTGTTTTTGAGTCTTGTAGTTCTAATTTTTCCTTCCATGTGGGAGATCTAGGAGTCCCCCTTTCATAAGTGATAGGTGGCTTGGAAGGGGATTCCTTCCCTTGGGCAGACAGTGAATCTTCAATAATAATGGGAACTTTAGAAGAAGGCTGGGGTTTCCCTTGTTTGATCCTTGTGCTCTTCCTAGCCCTAAAATACATTGAGATCTGCCTCTTCCTCTTTTGTTTTGGTTTAATTGGGGTGTTAAGGGTAGTGAGAGCATCAACTACCTCTCTTTCTAGGGTCTTAGGAGACACCTCAGTATTTTCTGCCCCTTTTTCTCCTCCTTCTATATTTTTCTCTATCTCTATTGGTTTTGTTTCCTCCTATTCTATTTTGGTTTCATCTGTTTTGGTTTCTTCCTCCTCTCCTTCTTGTTCCTCAATTTCTTCCCCTTCTCCCCCTTGCTCCTCCTCCTCCCCATTATCAGAAGGACTGATATCATATGTGAGGGCCTTTATGTCATCTTCTATTGTCATGTTTCGAAAAATATTCCATGCTATGGGGATTGTGAAGGTATGGAGGGCTTCTTCTACTAACATTTTAATTAACCCATGGTGAGCCAGCTGATCTAGACCTCCTACCTTCAACTTAATTCTCAAGTCTATGAGGGACTGGAGGAGAAAATAGGGGACGCTAAGTTTCTAGGATGTTGGAGTGTCCATGCCATATCTCAACTCATGGAGATGTCTAAAATGGTAGCCATAGACCATGTTATAACTCCCTTCAAAAGGAAATATATTTGATGATTTGTTAACTGACCTCATCCCAAGGGTAGGGTATGCTTGTCCTTCTAATGCCATTTTTGTCTTCTACATGATGTTCATTGTTTTGGAAGAAGTTTTTCTTGGTAGACTATCCAATTGGCTTTTCATATTTTCTCCAAGGTAATCCAAGAGGAAGGGTGGTAACCCTACTAATAAATTATGGGGTGATTTCCTTGGAGATACCTCTAAAAGTAACAGTGGCATGGGTCCTTGAGTGAGGGGCTAAAGAAAGGGAAAATTCTTGAGCAATTTCTTCATCAAACCCTTGGAATTTCTCAAAAAATGGCATCCAATTTGCTCTGGTGAATATGGCTACTACCTAGGGATGTTCATGGAGCCTAGTTGAATTTGTAGGCTTCTTCCTCATGAATCCCCCTGCCATTTTTCTTTTACCCCTTTTTAACACCAAATGATGGATCACGAATTTTGTAGAAAATAGGAAAACAAAAAAACTGTTTTTTTTTTAAGAAAACATGCAGAATTTTTTTTTATGTAATTCCTCTTCTTCTATGGACTCAATTCCTCCTTAAAATTATATCATTCCTTGTACATATTGATAATCAAGGTGGGTATGCACAAAACCTACCTGCTCAAGCTAGGAACTGAGCAAAAACCCCGTGTTTTCTCCTTAAAAATAGCTTACTGCCCCTCCTGTAGAACTGCCTGTAGGTGTTCCTATAGAACCTGTAAGTGCTCATGTAGAACGCCGATAGCAGGAGGATGGATGAAAGTGATGGAGAACAATGGTTTTGAGGCCATGTGGGTGACACAGAGCTTGTTGCAGCTAAGTGGACGAAGATGAAATGAAAGAAAAGGTGGTGAAGGAGTTTCGAGGAGGAGTACTTATTTCTTCTTTTAGATATTTCCGGTGAGGGGGTGAGCTGGAAAAAAATGTACGTTGCCATATTTGGGCCGTTGGTCCCCACTCACCTTGTCATCAGGCTTTCTTCCTACAATCACCTCCCATCATTGCATCAGATTTTGTAAACCCTCCACTACCTGTCCTTGGGATTTCTCTTTGATTTTGACTACATGAATGTGTGGTGACATCTTTGGATGAGCGCAATCAATTGGATGAGGGTGGCCAGTTAATGGCCACCTTTTCTCATTCAACCCTAAACATCTTATTCATTTATGCATATTTTTCAATTACACTAATGCAACAGAGGAGTGGGTTAGTCACTTACCTATGAGTTGAATGTATGTGTTGTGAGGCATTTTGGCTCCTTTTGATACTGCATGCTCGTATTTCCTTTGCTGCATGCCTGTATTTCCTTTGTTGCATGCTTTTTTCTTTCTAATGTGTGGCTGGTTGTTTTGTGCAGGTATCCTTTGGCTGGATCTAGCTTCAGATGTCTCCTTCAATCCCATGGTTGCACTTCTTTTGCTGTTGTGGCTTGATTTTAATGGGATCAACTGCTACAGGAATTCCTACAGGAGCTCCTGTAGCTGCTTCTCCCTTTAAAAGTTTAGCTGATTTTTTGTACTGGGAGCAGTGAGGATGATGCTAGAGATGTTGACGGAGATGGAGAGGTACTTAATAAGTTGCAGGTGAGATTTGAGGTGCTGCTCCCTTTATTTTTTCTTTTTTTTTCCTAAAAACTGGGTTTTGTGTTTCCTTGTGATATGAAGGAAAAAATGATGATGATGATGTGATGCAGGTGTGGGATGGATGGCAAGGAGGGTGGATACCTGTAGGAGGGTTTACATGCTCTTCATGAAGCTTCCCAGCCCCTCAGTACTACTTTTGGAACCATTTCTGATTCTTAGTGATTTCTAGAGGAGCCTCCTATAGAAATCATAGGGCCTCCTATAGAACACAGTTTCCGAAAAAAGAACACAGTGGGGTGGAAGAAAGGTTATAAATTATGGAGAAGAGTGTGGAGCAGATGAAACAGGCTTTATGGAATCTTCTCTTACTCCCTATGGTCCTCCTCCAACCTGCAATGCACATTAAAATTCAATTTTCTTTTTCTTCTTTTCTCTATTTTTTTTTTGAAAGACAATTAGGGCGCCTCAAGGAGTTTTTCACCTTGATTGCCTACCCTGGGCACCTCCAAGGGAGGTTTTCACCCAAGGATTTTATTCTCTTTTTTCTCTTTCTTTTTGCATCACTGGACCACCTTATATGAGGTTTTCAACCCAATGATGGGACTCAAGTGCCTCATGGAGGTTTTCACATGAGTCCTTATTATTTTTTCCCTTTTTGTTTTTTTTGTTTCTTCAGTGTGTGGAGGTTGAGACATGCCCCACTTGTTGGGTTGTGTTATATTCTTTCCACGACGAACCAATGTAGTTAACCGGGGGGTTGGGGGGGGCAGAGCCCCCCTTCGTTGCACCGATTGTGTAGTGGGGGGGTGGGGTCACAGGGGGTTTGAGGCATACCTGTAACCCCACTTTATGGGGTCCACGACAGCACCCTAGAAAATTTTGGTTTTGGACCCTATGTTAGGATGGAAAACCCACCTATGGTTTTGTGCATGATTTTCACACATGTTCTTAGACGCGATGGTTTGCGGTCCATGGTATTGGACACGATAGTTTTCGGTCCATGGTATTGGATGCTTTGGCATGTATAAATATGTATTATAACATTGAAAGGAATATAATGAAAAATCAAGCTGGTAGTCCCAGTTTTCGAATCCAAGGGAAAATCTCTGTGTATTTGTGTTTTATGTGTTATGCTCTCACATTGTTTATTTTATGTGTTTTAGAATTCGTATGCAGGTAATTTCTGTACAGGGTTAAAACCTACATTTGGTATCAGAGCAGTTTTGACTTCAAAGGGATGCCTTTGTTGCTGAGGGGTTTCTCTTGCACCTGTGGTAGACCCTATTCAGTGGGAGATCTGCGAGATTGATTCTGGTGGTGAAAGATGGCGAGCAGTGGAAAGATAGAGATCGAGAAATTTAGTGGTCAAAGTTTTGAGTTGTGGAAACTCAAGATGGAGAATCTATTGGTGAATAAAGATCAGTGGATCGCGGTAGATCCAGGTACTAAACCAACGGGAGTGTCCGATGAAGAATGGAATAAGTTGGATTGGAAGGCAAAGAGCACAACACAATTGTGTGTCTCACATTCAGTATTGTTGAATGTATCAGGGGAAGCTATGGTGAAGGCTTTGTGGGACAAGTTAGGGACTTTGTACTAATATAAGTCTCTAGTGAATAAAATGTTCCTCTGGAAAAAGTTGTATAACCTGAGGATGAAAGATGGAGACTCGGTGACAGAGCATATGAACACATTTAATACTATAGTAAGTCAGTTAGCATTTGTTGATATTAAAATTTCAGATGAAGATAAGTGCATCGGTTTATTGTGTTCTCTAATAGATTCGTGGGATAGTCTGGTTATTGCAATAGGTAGCAATGCAACTACCTTGCAGTTTGATGAAATAGTCTTAGCCTTGCTGATGGAGGAGATGAGACAGAAAAATATGGAGAGCCAGAATGGTGATTCCTCATCTGTACGAGGATGGTCCCAGAACAGAAAAAAAATAAGTCATCGAGTGGGAGATTTAAATCTAGAGGGAGATCTAAATTTCTAGGAAAACCTATAAAGGTGGTGTGATGGAAATGCGGAAAGGAATGGCACTACAAAAGGGACTGTAAATCTAAAGCTCCTAATAAAGGAAAGGGATCTGATGATGCTCCTTTTGCAGAGGCGAAAACCACCTCAGATGAAGGTGGGGATGTGTACTTGACTTATTCAAGTACACATGTAGATCAAGAGGCATGGTTGATTGAATCAAGTGCATCCTTTCACTTCACTCCCCTTAGAGAGTGGTTCTGTGAGTATGATAAATATGATGGTGGTGATGTCTTCTTAGGGGATGATAGGAAGGCTAGAATCATTGGTCGCAGAAAAGTAAAGTTGAAGTTGTAAGGTGGAAGGGTTAGACCCCTTTCGGGTGTTCTGCATATTCCTGCATTGGCCAGGAATATGATTTCTGTAAGCAAGTTGGATGGTGTAGGCGCAAAGACAGTGTTCGAGAAGGATACCTGCAAGATGGTTCGAGGAGCACTGGTATTGATGCGGGGAGTTCGGATTGGAACTCTGTACAAGCTGCAAGGTAGCACTGTTGTGGACGGGTGCAATAGTTCTATGGTTCCTGAAAATGGAGCAGAAAATCTAGTGGTCTCTGGAGAGAAGACCATGTTGTGGCATCAAAGGCTTGACATATTGGAGAGAAGGGCCTTCGAATACTTCATGGTAAAGGTATGGTAGAAGGTATGAGTAATAGCTTTCTGGATTTTGATTTCTGTGAAAATTGTGTATATGGGAAGCAGAATCGGGGGAGT
>APFE031240362.1:0-14385 GCA_000404065.3 Pinus taeda | reverse complement strand
AAAATATATATATAAACACATAAAATGTTAAATTTAAAATGCAATTATGGTTGGAAATATGTATCAAATCTTTTTGGTTGTTTTCGAACAAAATTTTGGTTTGCAAATTAATTAAAAACAAATATATATTTTGGTATTTATCACTATGTCATGTCATTTTCTATTTCATATATAAATTTCACCTATAATGTCGTGTCCATCACAATGGGATGGAAAATTGGGACATTACTTTGGAATATAAAGCATTGGTCACTAGACTATGCAACAAAATTAAAAGGGCCATATGTACATGATTGACAAGGATCTATTCTCATGAAAATCCCCCCTAATACTCTATAATAGATAGCTTAGTACTCCATATCCTAATCTAGGATTTATTTCTCCTAATTGTGTATACACATTGTAATTAATACTACAACTTGCAAGTTTAATTTAGTCAATCAATGTTGTTGTGAAATGCCATTATGTTACTAGGCTTCAGTAAAAACTTTAATATGAAGGCAATACTAATTTAGGGGTTCTGAATCTACAATCCTTGAGCAACCTCAGTGTCGAGTGTAAATTAAACGTTTCACTTCTAGATAACATTAAATATGGAAATTGGAAAAAACAAAGTTATTGATTCTCTTATGTATCATAATGCACTCACTCCCTGAAAAGAATGACAAATTCTGATTAATTTTTTAATTCTCACAAGCAACTCAACTAATTTCTCCACCACCCACTTCACTTTTGGAATTTGTTGAAGGCAAAGGCGATGACATCATGTAAAAATGCACTCAATTAATTTAATTATGAACTTGATCTTGTTTGATTCTTCAACTAAGTTAGTGTTATTACACATGGAACATGGTTGTAGATCTCATTGAATATATAATGAGCCATTCAACAACTTCACGCATGCTCTTGGATCTTGCTATTCCTCGAATCCTAAATATCCTCAATGCTCTTTCCCTACAAGTTGCATCCATTTTTTCCATTTTCGTTCACAAGACATTATCCATAGAGAGCACAAGTCGTGCAACCCATCAACCATAGAGGGAATGTTATCATCCACAGTCTCACACTAAATTGTCGTTATCATCGATCGTCTGACACCAAATTTTCATTGTTCTTTAATCAGCAGCAAAAGCAAAGGTAGGGTCACTTGATCCAATTTTTGAATCTGTTGATTGAGATAAATATGGAAACTTGGTAGCCACTATGGTGAATATTTTTTCAAATACATTGATTGAGATAGGTATGGAAACCTAGTAGCCACTGTGACGAATGTTTTGATTTCTTTCACACCCTAAAAAATCTTCATTTGCTTTGTTATTGGCATTTCCTTGTTCCACATAACATGTATTGTGCATCTTCTTTGGCTTCTAGTGAATAGCCTGAATAAATGTAACTTATGTTTTATTCCATGAATTATTTGGCGGGATAATGACTCTTATGTTTTATTCCATGAATTATTTGGCGGGATAATGAATCTATGGCTTTCAGAGAAAACTATGTCGGATGATGAATTTGTGAATTTGTTAGGACACTTTCATTTTCAAATTTTTTATTATTATTAAGGGTTTATTTAGTATAAATATTTGTTAATAGATGTACAAATTTTTTATAACCTTTTATCTTCAAAGTGTTAGATGAATATATGTCCTTCCAAATGAAATTAACACCATCGCTTCAAATTTGAACACTAAGATTCCCTTGGTTTTATTATATTATTGATAATATCGATAATATTATTATAATATAATTAACAATTATTATAAATTATATTCAATATATCAGGTTATAATAATATAATAATTATTATATATTTATTATATTGTATTATTATTATTATAATTATATAATATAATATTATATAAATTCGTATCATTGGCATATATTAATTATATTTACTATTATGATTGCGCATGTAATTGATACGTTCTATTAACTTATATCTTGAGTGGGCCTAATGGTTGAGAGCATGTGTTTCCTCCTAAGAGGTCATAGGTTCAAAACCTAAGGGGGTAGAGTATGTATGCCTTCGTAGACTTAGCAGTCAAATCGCTGCCCGGAGGTGGGCCCCTTGTCCTATAAACAAGGGGGTCTCATATACCAATTTGGTGTCTGGCTTGGCTGTGACCTTAAAAATAGATATTATTATTATTATTATTATCGACCATTTTATTAATATGGTGTACTAGTTAATATGTATCTAAAAATTAAATAGACACTATTTTTTATAAAATTCGCTGACCTTCAAAGTTGTTCAAATTCTTTCCTTTTTTATTTTCTAGACTTTCTAAATTCTGCTGACAATTAGTTTCCATTTCCTAAAACGCAATCTCACCACCATCTTTTTTGGGAACTGGGAACCGCACTTAACATTCCATGCATGGAAATTAACGAATCTTTATGGACAAACTATGGACTAGATTACTTGTTACCCACAAGATTACCTACTTATCACCCACTTACCCTGTGAATTAAATCGATTTTTTGTAGAATTATTTGGTATACGAATAGGATTGGCGAATTTTCGTAGTTTTTTCCTCGGATTTGAGCGAATTGGGTGGTAGTGAACAAAAGTCAAATTCAATAAAAATAAAATGAACATTCATTTGCATAGAATGGAAAATATTTTTGTATTTATACACACGTTATGAATAAGGTTGATGAAAATGGTCATTTTTCTTATATGAATATGTAACTTAATAAAATGAACGTCTTGGAATGGAAAATATTTTTGCATGTATAGACATTATGAATAAGGTTGATGAAAATGGCCATTTCTCTGATATGGATATGTTTTTTTTTTGTATAAAAAGCTTAATGAGGATGGTAATTTTCCTACATGCATATGCTGGTTTGATTAAAAAAATAAATTGTATATAGATAAAAGTTTAAATTTTTAAATTTAAAAAGGGATCTTAATCATTCTAAACATCTTACTAAGGTCACTTTATTTTGAAGTCTTTATATCTTGGTTAAGGTCTTTGTGCAACCCACATTTCAGAAAAAGAAGCTATCTTTTTGCGTTGGAGTGAATAAACTACTAACACAAATTTTACATTTATAATAATATTTTAAATAACAATATTATTTAAAATATTGTTTTTGATTAATATAATTAATTAATTACAAACACATTTGCAAAAGTGACGGTTATCACTCTATGGAGAATTCCGGCACTCCTATAGAACTGTGAATGGGTCTCGTGTTCTTCGAGACATAGTAATGCCCTTTATCCGAGAGTCTCCTAACTTCTAAGTCATACAAATAATCATATAGAATAGCATAGAGGGTAAAACTACATCGTATGAGGAAGCAAGTCTCAACTTGAGGTAGGGACTTCGGTGCACCCAACTCCTCCGGTTTATTTCCAAATTTTAATAGCATTTGTTTTAAAAGTAAAATATTTATATGTTAATTGCACATTTCCACATTAATATATGATATTTTATTTTATAAAAATTATAAATATATTAATATTTAATATATGCTACTATATTATATATTTAAATTAATTTGAGTATAATTATTATTGAATATTTATTTTAATTGTTGTTTAATTGGATGCATTTTTGTTTGAGAAGTTATTGGTTTAGTTTTAGCGTTTGGGAGCTAACAAGAAGTTATCACTAGTCTCTAGTAGAATTTCAAAACCACATAAAAAATAAAATCAATAAAAATTATTTACTACGAATTATTTTATGATTTAAATTTAACATTTTTTATATAGTTCTATTTAGTTACATTGTTTGGACTTAAATCACCAATAATCAAATATAATTGAGGAAATTCTACGATCGAAAACCATTCAGAATATTCATGATTATCTATTATATTTAAAATATTATTTTAGGTTTGATCATATAAGGGGCTCAAGTTTGACCAAGTTTAGCAACTCCAGTATAGCATTTAACTTATAATGAGTAATTTTTTATTTTTATTTTTTGTATCAATAGATAATTAAACATAACTTAAACTTAATTTATATTAACATAATAAATAATTTTAACTATATTATAAATATATTCATAATATACAAGCACACTACCCATAACCAAAACTTTAATAAAGCCATATACCAAAACTAATTGTTATTTAAAACCTATAAGAGATCACTAACTAGCAATTTGCACTAAAGGGTGCAAGATCACCTAAGGTAAGAAAAATAATTATGAAAATTTATCTAGTCATAAAAAGAGTGTACTCATATATTCTGTATAAATTTTAATTTACCGTAAAATAAGTTTAAAAAATAAAAATAAAAAATAATCTTTAGAATTTCAAATTTCAAGACTCGTTGTGACCAACATTTAAAAACTTTGATTCAATTCAAACACTCTCAAAATGCCTGTTAAAAAGATTAAGAATCCATGACATGAAAATTTGATTAGGGATCCATGACAATAATAACACTAAGAATTTAACCAAATAACAAAAGTTTCTCATAAACTTTGCATGACATCATAAACTTTGCATGACAGGGGCATTATATCCAACCTTTTTTCCTAAACTAGAAAAGTTGACTAGGCTCGTTAATATTGAAAAGAATAACCACATTTATAACAAGAAATATTGACTAGACTAGTTGATATTGAAAAGAATAAACCCATTTATAACTCTCATATAAAAAACCAAGTGAAAACCCAAAGAAATTTAAAATATATATTCAGTATATATTCTTACTTAACTACAAACCAACCTTCATTGATGTGGCTGACACGCTTTGGAGTTCAAAACCTATGAAATCCAATACTTTATAAGACACACAAAAATAATATTTAAACTCAAAATTAATACTAATATAAATTAAAAAGGGGTGTGTGAAGAAAGGAGAATGCGATAATGGAAAATCTATTAAAAGGTGTGTGTGAAGGAAGGAGAATGCGATCATGGAAAATCTACAACTAATGTGAGAAAAGGTGAAAAGGTTGCCAAAATGGGTTGTTCAGGACTTTTTGTCAAGTGGTAATACTCGTGACGAACACTGCAACGCATGTGCATCCATCATCCATAGAAATCCAGTGAATGCAATGTACCCTGCAAAGAGTTCCACACTTGTTCACTATTTCACCACACTTTTTCGAAGATGCTAAATAATATGTTGAGGATTTTGAACATTTATTTCCATCATATAATGACATTAAAGGTCTCAAAAATTGTTTCAATTTGAACAATTGAGCAATCTCTCACCAAATTAAAATAAAATATAAGAAAAACCATTTTACTTTATCCCTACAATGGTAAGAAATGAAAAATTCCAATCACCAAGCATATATTGAAACAACAAAAATTGAAAACAAGTCAATCTTAGGCTTATTAGAACTTTTAAATTTATATCAATTTGCAATTTTCACTGCTATATACTTATGCATAAATAAATTTAAAATTTAATATATCTTATAAATAGAATTAATAAATCAGTATTGATTGTTCTAGTTGTTAATATTATTTAACATAGTTATTAATACTATTTAACATTTAATATTATATACATGAATCTATCATCCATTTTAAATTTATTAAGGAATCCAATGAAATTGTGAAAATTAAAATAATTTTATAATGTTTTTATAATATGACAAATCTAAATTTTGCATATACCGGTCTTAACACACCATCCATAAATTATGTTCTAAAAAAACTAAAAAAATCTTATTAAACAATTTTAAAAGTTTTTCTTGAAAAACCATTATTATTTTCATCTTAATTAGAACTAGTTACCAAGTTTGAATTCAATCTTATAAATTTCCCAATAATTTTCAAGTCAAACATTATTATCTATAATAAATACATATTTAGAAAATCAATAAATTTATTTATTTATGTAGATTTCCTTAAAATAAAAATATATTTAAAAAATGAGTAATAATGTACTTTCACTCATCAGACTTTTAACTTATTTGTCAAAAATTCTTATCCAATAAATAAATACAACTGATTTATGTAAAGTTCAAAATAAAAATATATTTGGAAAATGAGTCACAATGTACATTCTTTTTTTCCTTGTTTTATTGGCTTTAGCACCCACCAAAGAAAGAATATTTTGAAAAATGAAAATTTTCCAATTTCACAATTGTTTTTTTTTCCTTCCTTTTCCTTTTCTAAATACAGACAATTATCGATATGTGTTAGAACCTTAACATTATATGCTTACATTTTTATTTTTTATGTGGTTTTCCAACCCTTCAAACAATAATAAAATTGAAAAATAAAAATTTTATAATTTCACAATTATTTCTCTTTTCTTTATTTATTTTTCCTAAATACAATTATTTATGTGTGTTAAAATCTTATTATATGCTTACAAATCATATAGCCACACAATTTTATTTCCTAACAAAAAGTCAAAATCAACCCTCCTACAAAAAGTCAAAGTCAACCCTCCTAACTTGCATGGCATCCTAACTCCTTAAAAAACACATTATTATGTTAAAATATTGCTCTCTTTAAAGACGGGCTCAAATCACTGATCTAAATCGAATGCTCAAATAAATGAACGAAATCGCACCATTCGTTGTTCCAATCGAATTAATGTATTTCCAAACTTTTATTTTGGTAACTATGATTTACAGCGACTATCCGGTTCTATCATCATGTCCTTGGGTTGTAAACATAGATAAGCGAGATGCTCAGCTTTACAATATTTCTATTCAGGGAATGAGAAGTAGTGCTGATATCCATCATCATTTGCTTGCGCTATAAACATAGATAAGCGAGATGCTCAGCTTTACAATATTTATATTCAGGGAATACAAACAAGTAGTGCTGATCACCGCAAACATAATGAACAAAACATAAGTAGCAGCTACAAATAAATATATAGATATATAGATATGGTTATATAAGCATAGATAGGGACCCAAAAAATGAGGATTACATGCTTGGAGAAACGGCGAAAGCGCAGCGATGTATATTCGATCAAATGCGAGTGACAATTATCACACGTATGTCTAATTGGCGGTGACTGCGAGCCTCATCCCAGCAAGAGAGCAGTGCCGAGGAAAACTGCAAATAAAGTAGTTAGGACCCTTATTCAGAGTAATCATGTCGTTGCCAGTGTCGTAGCGTTTTGAATTCCCTGCAGTACAAGTTTTATAACCGTTGGCGTCTGCCACCACCACGTCATGAAATCTCCGGTAATAGTTGAATATTGCACGTATAATTACTTGAATTTAATTCAATGGATTTCAAGAATATTTTAAAATGGGACTTAAAAGAGTGAGGTCAAGAAATTAAACACTTTCACTTGCTAAACTTAATTGCATTATCAATTTCAAAAATACTTTTAAATAGGATAACAATAGTGAGATGAATAAATTGAATTCACTACGTCTCTCCCAAATATTCTGGAAATTACAATAATAAAGATGGCTTTGCTAAGGAAATATTCTATAAATTTACAAATATAAAGACGGTTCCATTAACCATCAGAAACAAAACTCAAAATATCCCCGAAATGGACAATGATAAAGATGGCCCAATCAGCCACATAAAACAGCCTTGTTCATCAACCAGATGCATGGCCTTAAAAACACATTAAACTTACCGAGAGTGTCGCTGGCCTTGAATTTCTTCCCGCCAACCCAGCGAGACGGGTTGGTTTGAAAACCCCACCCATGCGATCCCCAACCGCGTAGGTGGCGCCTTCTAAAACAAGTGCAGACTAAATCATCAAGCAAAGGGGCAGCATGCCCATTGTGAAAAGCCACACACTGCCTCCTCCCTCGGCCATTTTGCGGTACAGAACCAGAGCAATCAATAACACACATAAAATTTTACCAGATCGCACTAACAGAATTAGATTTTTACCAGATCACTCTGACTGGGGTAGAACAGTGACAAAATTATATTTTTACCAGATCGCCCTGACTGATTAAAACTGTGACAAGATTTGGGTGGAAAGAACGGTAGCTAGAGAAAGACGGGATGCGATGATTTATATAGTGGGATGTAGGTAGATCCCCGAGTTTGCGAAAAAATTGTAGCATCTTCAATTCCATGCATGGTGTAGGTGTTATAAGTGCCACCAACTGCCCCGCCCACTTCGACATTTATTATTCAAAGATTACGGTCATTAATTCCAAATAACGACTATATACCTCCATTAAAATCACCTACAATTCCACGCATGGTGTAGGTGTTATAAGTGCCACCAACTGCCCCGCCCACTTCGACATTTATTATTCAAAGATTACGGTCATTAATTCCAAACAAATAACGAATTCCATGCATGGTGTAGGTGTTATAAGTGCCACCAACTGCCCCGCCCACTTCGACATTTATTATTCAAAGATTACGGTCATTAATTCCAAATAACGACTATATACCTCCATTAAAATCACCTACAATTCCATGCATGGTGTAGGTGTTATAAGTGCCACCAACTGCCCCGCCCACTTCGACATTTATTATTCAAAGATTACGGTCATTAATTCCAAACAAATAACGACTATACACCTCCATTAAAATCACCCACCACCTCCGTTATTGAAATTTGGCCGAGCAAAACAAGCGTTGTATGCCATGGTCGCACAACGTTCTGCCCAATCGGTGGATTTCGGAAGATCGAAGAGAGACAAATTATCAAAAGATTAATTAATATTAAAAACCTACCCTGATTTTGAGGGCTCTGCTCCAAACTTTTCTGCGTAGGACTCTGCCCCGATGATGGAGAGAGGGTGTCGACAATTCTGGCAGAGCCATCTCGGAGGTTGTCCCCCACGCTGTTTGACAAGTTAATGGCGGAAAACCAAAGTACTAGTGACAAGTTAACGGTGGAAAATTAAGGTAGTAGTCACGAGAGATGTACCGTGGAAAACAAAAGGGTAGACAACGGTAGGCAACTAACTGATTCAAAAGTAACACCTTCGGTGTAATTACTATGTCGTCGGTGTAACCCTGAGCAAAGCTATGTATACTTAAAAACTGCTCGATCTCTCATTGAAAACCATAAACACACACGCTTCGGTGTCTTGATAAGGCAAAGATGGTACACACGTTCAAAGACACGCTAAGGGTGTTTAAATCTCGATATGGTGAACAACTTTTGGGATGCACCTTTCGTTATTTATTTGGATAAGGATCACTTTGGCACATCGCAAAGATGAAGCGTTGAGTTTGGCTTGGGGTCCCACCTGTTGGAATGCCATTTAAATGCGAGCCGTATACCGAGGTCACAATTTTGGTTGGAAATATTTTTTAACTGAAATTTGATCACTTTTTAGGTTATAAAATTTGAAATTTGAAGTTTATAATGTTTGAATGGTGATTTTAAAGGTAGAAATAGATTTATCACTATCAAAAATTGTAACCTCAAATTCCATAGTTCAATGGTTATAGTTTAATGGTTATAATTATGACATAGTTTAATGGTTATAATTAGGCTGATAGGCCTTTCCTTTGAAAGGGACCTTAGTCGTCTCTTTCATTCTCCCGCTGACACGTGGCGCCGGGTCCCCTTCGTCCTCGTGCTGACAACTGGCGTCGAGCGGCATAACACCTTGTCGTGCAAACTAACATTCGAATATACATGAACCTTGTTGACGCGTTGATAGCAAATAAGATTGGCGCATTAATATGGAGGAGTTTAGTTGGAACAAATATCCTTTTTAGCGGGATCATGGCGGAGGTATGGTATGATATGGCCGAGATTTCGTGGCACGTGAACACAGTGGAGCTTATGCCTGTTGACGAGGGTTTGAATGAGCACAAGCGGGCGCAGTTGAGAAAGCTTGCGGCACTTAATGGGACAATACGGGATGATGAATTCTGCAGTCTTTGTGGTGAACCAGGTCATAGGCAATATGCTTGCCCTACAAGGCTTATAGGTTTCAAAAGTGATGTTTTGTGTAGAATTTGTGGTGATGGTGGTCATCCGACTATTGATTGTCCAATGAAGGGATCAGGGAACAAGATGGATGATAAATACCAAAACTTTCTGGCTGAATTAGGGGGTGGCACTCCTGAGCCATCGATTGCTAAAATGGGTGACAATGTTCGTCAGAATCAGACATTGTATCTCACTGGCTCACAAAATAGGAACCCTCCATGGAAAGAAAGCAGTGGAATGGGCTTGGGTTATAATGGAACGCAGCAAGGTCAGCAACCAAATAACTTTCAGTCTGGAATTGGATCAAAATTTTCAAAGGATCACGACGATTCTAATCTATATATAGGATACTTGCCACCTCAGATTGATGATGACGGACTAATTCAGTTGTTTGCACCTTTTGGCGACATTGTTGCGGTGAAGGTCATCAAGGATCGCTTAACGGGGGCAAGCAAAGGATATGGCTTTGTTAAGTTCTCTGATACTGCTTCAGCTGCACAGGCAGTGTTGCATATGAATGGGTACCGTTTGGATGGGAGGGTTATGGCAGTCAGAGTTGCAGGCAGACCACCACAAGTTGGTTTTCCTGGAGGTGGCCAAACCCCAATGCCTATTATGTATCCTGGATCGGATCCCTCTGCAGCAGGTTATTCTTCACAGCAGTTTCCTCCAGGACCACCGTCTGGAAATTCAATGGCAGCAGGGAACACAGTACCTGCTCCAGTTCCATGGGGCCCACCTGTTCCACCTCCACAATATAACCCTTATGCACCGCCTCCACCAAGACCCACTATGTATGGTGAAACTTATCATCCACAGGGGGTACTTACCCTGGACCCCCCATGCAAGGACCTCCTCCACCTGGTACAGCCCATCAAAATATGATGCAGCCTCCACAATTCGGGGGACCTTATCCTGCACAGGGACCTCCTTTGCCTCGCCCACCACCTCAGAGTATGCCTCTTGCTGAACCACCTCAAAGCTTGCCTCCAGGTGTGCCGCCTCAGAATTTGCCACCGAAAGCATCTTCTGGTGGCTCCCAACATGGAGGTCATCCAGGTACAGTCTCTAGTAATACTGGAAGTACAATGATGGCCATGCCGCAAGTTGGTTCTCCTGCGTATCCCCCTCCACCTCAGTATCAAGGTTATTATGGTGCTCCACCTCCTCCAAGTGCCCCAGCAGGTCCTGCACAGTGTATAGGTAGTGTTCCACCTCCATAGGTGGCAAATCCTGCTCCACCTCCGCCCCCTCCTCCATCATCATCAGAGACAACCTATGATGTTGAGTTAGAATATGAGAAATTCATGTCTGAAATGGGATAATGATTTTTTTGGCAATTCTCACGATGAACAGGTAAGCTTGCCTATCTTTTTTTTTTTTTGTAAGTCAGAGTATTATATTATATAACAAAATAAAGTACAAAACATCTGTCGTGGCAGATCGTGAGCAGGGAAGAGCTAACCACCATGACTAAATTACCTGAAGCACACCACGCAGGGCGGCTCTGGCTGATCTTATTCTTAAATTTCGAAACTTGCCGAGACATTACAGACTGAGACATTGACAGAGGTATTCCCAGAAAAGGCCAAAAATGACTGAGAACACATAGAATGGGCCACAAAGAGCAGAAGAAACAGGAGCCAAGATTAGATGAACTTGCCCATCTGACCGATGATGTCCAGGCCCATCTGTCTGACATGGGTGTCCACCCTCGCTTGCATTGCTGCCAACGAATTTTCACCCTGCACAGTCGCAGTGGTGGGCTGAGGGGTACCAGGGCCATGGTTGATAGTGTCTTTCAGCAGCTGAATTAACAGAGTAAGCTTGCGGTCGACGATATGAATGGCTTCCTGCACCTTGGTAATGTGGCTGTCCAGCGAATTGTTGTAGTCGAGGATCTTGGCCATCTGTGCTTCCGTCAGGTTCACTTCAGTAACCACATTCTGCCTCTCCTTTTCCACTGACTCCAGCGCTTTGGCAATGAGCATTTTTGTGCGCCAACTCTCCGCTTTGGTCCTCACAAACTGAGTGGCCCTCTTAGAAGGGGCGCCCGGATCTTTCATCCAGTCAACTTCCGCAGCAATATCCTCCTCCATGCATCCTTTCTCTTCCTGCTTGACCTTGGCTTCCAGCTCCACCACCTTACGCTTGTGCTTGGCAGTAGCTCAGGTTTCATACCCTCTCTGCACCTCAGAGAGGTCCTGATTAGCTGCAGCGCAGCGACTGCCACCCGCGTCCATGATTGTCTCTCTATACTTTCTCCCGCTACAGCAATTATCGATTGCAAACTTGTTCTTTACCCTTTCTGGATAGGTTGTGGGAAAGACAGGGGCGAGAATTCTTATTTTATAGCTGCTCCGATTATGAGATCGCCTGAGGATGGCCTTTGTCCCACTCAAGATTGGGGTACAGATGCCATAAATAGGAGTTAGGTTCGCACAGGCGAGGCCGTTGCAGGCTAAATGATAGAGGGAGTGGCTGCTCATAACTTGATTACCTTTATGCCAAGTGTGTTGTACGGTAGATCGATTGTTATGGTTATTGGATGTGGCAGAAGTACTCTGTTTTCGGCATGACGGTCCCTCCTGTGCTGAGCTTCGATCCACTCTACTTCTTTGTGGGTTGACATTAATGTTGTAGGTGCCTTACCATGCGAGTACCTGCCAAATGTTCTGATTTGGACATTGCTGATGCAGTTGGCTCGACAAATTGAACTGTAATGATCGATCTTTGTGCTGGCATGCCGCCGCCGGGAAATCCCCTGTCCTAGTCGTCTTGTCATTCCGTTGCTGTGGTGATGATTACTGCTGATGCCGATAATCTCCCCATTCCGGTGCCTGATCCTGGAACCGTTACCCCTTAGGATGAATCGGCTTGGATAGAGTCCTTCTCTGCCAGCTGTGCACATGTTACCTTGAGGATTGGGCAGGTCACATTCTGCCAACAGCTGTTCGTGATGAGGTGCTGTGTGTCAGCACCGTGGTTTGCCAAGAAGTCAGCCAAACCATTTGCCTTTCTTCTGAATGATTGGAAGATAATGCCTCTCAAATCTGCTAACAATTCCGCTATACTCTCAGTGGCCTTAGCCAGTCTCCAATGTTTGGTTACTTTACTGGTGTGGGTTCCTGCTTGAAGGCGTTTTGCCGCAGAGATTGCCAAAGAAGAGTCCCCCTCCACTATGATATTTCCTTGTCTAAAGGATCTGAGAATCTTTAGGCCTTGCTCCAGTGCGGCGAATTCAGCTTCATTGTTCGTGCATTCCCCCAACGACCTGCAATAGATGTGGACAATATCTCCCTTATGATTTCTGATGGCGCCTCCGATTCCTGCTATACCTGGGTTACCCCTCGAAGCTCCATCAAAATTCAATTTGAGGCAGGCTTCCGGTGGTTGTTGCCAACTGTGAAGCTGTGAAGAGGGATGAGCTCTGTTTCCCCCAGAAGGTAGAATGCTGGAGGCTTCCAGTTGAAATTTCTTTAAAATGCGTAAGTCCTGTCCTGTAGGTTTATCATTTGAATCAATTTTGCATTTTGCCTGTACCAGCTGTTTGATATTGATAATTATGGATTCTTTTGCACAATCAATGTTACGGATCTCTTCTGTGAATATTCGTCGATTCCTCTCTTTCCATATTGTCCAAGTTATGAATCCCGGGGTGCATTTCCATATGTTGTCCACTCTGTTAATCCTAGAGAAATTCCTTCTCCAGTTGGTTATAGAACCCTGAATGGAGTCCCTGTTCCGATCCGAATCTTCCAGTATTGCTTCCATCCATAGCCAAAGCTGGGACGCCCACTCACAGGAGTTGAAAAGGTGATTCATTGTTTCCTCCTCCTGCAGGCACATAGGGCATCTCGAAGGTCCCTGAAATCCTTTTCTCAGAAGGTTCTCCCAAGTTAGAGTTTTCTTCTGCATAAGAAGCCATAGAAAAGTTCTTATTTTCGGCCATTGAAAATTTTCCCAGACTTTGTCGGCCCAGGGCATAGTGTCAGGCTGTTCTTCTCTTTCTATGATGCTCCTTGCTTCTTTAAGCGAGAACTCCCCATTACCTTTCGGTCCCCATCTGAGCTTGTCATTTTCAGCAACTATTCTAATCTTTCTTTTGAGGATTTGTTGGTTTAAAACTTGAATGGCTTCTTGTGGTACTTCATTGTGGGCTGGGTTAAAAACTTTCCACTCTCTCCACTCCGAGTCTTCACTGGATGGGTCCCAATAATGGTTGACTCTGATATGGCCCTCAGTATGGTTTATTAGCTTTAAAGGTTGGAGGATAGGGGTGTCTAATTTCGGGGATTGCTGCCAGGCATCCTCTCAGAAGAGAGCTTGAGTTCCATTCCTGATTTCCTAGAAGCTGTGATCCTGGACAATGCTTCTGTTAGCTTGAGCATGATTCCATATAGGAGATCCATTGGGGGTTTCCTGCATTCTTATAAGATCAAGATTGCAACCAATCGGCCTGTACTTTTCCTTCCAAAGAGTGGCCCATGGAAGGGTAGTGTTCGAGATCCACTTCCACCAAATTTTGGCTCCGCAAACTCTGTTAACCACTAAGGGATCCA
>APFE031240356.1:101920-133275 GCA_000404065.3 Pinus taeda | reverse complement strand
TCTATATAAGAATAAAAGAGATAATGCTTAAGAAGAGGCTAATCATAAAAAGAGACCGGAGGACTCGAAAAACTAGGGGAGAACACAACGCTGCCAGTGATATGAGATAACAAGCTCGAAAGGACAAAACCACGCCCACCCAAAGAAAGCACCCAGGATGAACAGAGGGGGGGGGGAAAGAAACCCTAAGACAACAGCGCAGGGATCCAACTTCTACTTACCTTCCACCCATCATCTCTGTTGAGATTGATGGGTCTACGCTCAATTTCAATAGCTTCCCTTAACTTGCGATGATGAAATCGATCCACCCTGGCAATGACTTTGGCCTCCTCTATGCAAACATGATGCTTAGTCTTGTCCACATGCTCTGCTAAAGATGAGGACTTTATTCTTCCATGCCTCAGGTCCGCTGCATGCTCACAAATTCTCTGCTAGATGGAGCGCCCTGTTTCCCCTATATAAGGGGTCCCACATGAGCAAGGAATCAAATAGACACCTTTCATGTCTTTGGGGTTGACCGGATCCTTTACAAACCACAGGGAGTTACGAATGGTTCTGAGGGGCCTGAAGGTTGAGGGAATATCAAACCTTCTAAGGATCCGAGCAATCCTATCCGTGGTCCCTTGGATATATGGAAGATGGACCCCTGGATGACGCTCCTTAGGCTCTTTTTTACTAAACGCATTTTTGGAAGTTGTAAGGAGAGCCTTCCGACCAAGGTGCCAGCTATATCCGTTTTCCACAAAGACATCAAGGAGGTGGTTTCTCTCTCTGTCCAGGCTTTCTTTATCCGAAATCCTGAGGGCACGCGTAGCCAAGGTGTTAAGAACACCCATTTTCTGAGCAGGGAAATGATGGGAATCAGCGTGAAGATACTGCTCTGTGTGCGTCTTCTTACGGAACACTGCGTGGGAGAGAGAGTCGTCCTTCCTCCCAGAAATAAGAATATCCAAGAAAGGGAGGCTGCCATTGACCTCCTTTTCCATGGTGAACTTAATAGCTAAGGACTGGCCGTTGAAGTGATCCAGGAAACGATCCAGCTCCTCATGGCCATGGGGCCAGATGACATTAGTGTCATCTACATATCTTTTCCACAGCTTAGGAAGGAGACGGGCCGAGGCAAGAGCCTTGGCTTCAAAATCTTCCATAAAAAGATTTTCCACGATCGGGGAGAGGGGGGAACCCATGGCAACACCATAGGTCTGTTCATAGAACTCCCCTTCGAAATAAAAGAATGTGGAAGTGAGACATACCTCAACAAGATGCACGGTGTCCGGATCTGTTAGGCGATATATCACTTCCATGGCTTCTCTAATGGGAATGCACGTGTACAGGGAGACCACATCAAAGCTGACAAGAATGTCCTCCGGGTCCAGCCTAATATCCTTGAGATCCAAGATGAAGGATGTGGAGTCCTTCACGAAGGACTCAGTACGGCCAATAAGGGGCTTCAGCTTAAGAGCCAGAAACTTAGCTAGAAGGTAGGTTGGGCCCCTGATGGTGTTGATAATAGGCCTCAGAGGGACCCCTTCCTTGTGAACTTTAGGCACCCCATAAATTCTAGGAGCGATGGGATTGCTCTCAATGAGCTTACGGGACAGGGCCCCCACTGAGCTACTCGACTTGATAGCATGAGCCACTGCCTTGGAGATTTTCTTCAGAGGGTTCTTGGCAAGTTTTTTGTAACTGCCACTGTTGTGAAGATGATCCAACATCTTCTTACGGTAATCCTCTTTGTTGAGGATGACCGTAGCCCTTCCTTTGTCTGCTTTAAGGACCACAATATCCTCATTCTGATTTAAGGACTTTAAGGCATCGAACTCCTCTTTGCCGAGGTTCCTTCGAGGAGGTTTAGCCTTCCTAAGGACCACAGCACAATCCTGTCTGATGGTATCCTTGATATTATCAGGCAGATCTCTAATTCCCTGCTCCACATCACAAATAATGTCATCTACAGGGATTTTTCTAGGGGCAAGGGCAAAGTTTAAGCCCTTGCTAAGAAGACCAAAAACAGACGGGGAGAAGGAATAGCTAGAAAAATTAACCACCTTACTATTCCACGAAGACGAGGGGGGAGAGACCTTTTTGGAAAGGTCCTCTTGCACACTAATATTGTCAGGACCCTCATTGCCATCTGGACATATTAAAGCCAAATTTGACTCACCTAAATTATCATCAATAATACTACAGCTTTCGCTAGGAATCCTATTATTATTATCAATCTTGTTGCTATTGTCAAACACATTAATATTAGGAATCATATTATCATTATCTATGTCTTTAATAATGTTATTATAAGGCTCATTATTATTCCTAGAATTGTGTGAATAATTAACTATATTATCATAAATATTATTATCAAGCATATTATTATTGAGAGTTATATTCTCATTATCAATCCCTTTATTAATCTCTTCATTAATGTTCTTCAAATCGTGAGACTTATTAACTCTATAATTATAATTGATATTATTATTGTATAGACTATCTATACTATTCCTATTCTTATTCGAGTTATTACAAGATTTGTTTTTATTAGAAATATTATTATTGTCATTATTTAACTCTTTCTTAGTAATATCCTCATTTATAATGATCTTGTTTTTTATCTTATTTTTATTGTTAATCTTGTTTTCACCGTAACACTCTTTCTTTTTGCGCAAATTAATCATAAAGTTATTCGATCCACAGCTTGGCATGCAAAAAAAAATGATGACAAATAAAGGCAATAGCATTTTTACTCATTCCTACCTGATACCTTCCAGCTATGATTTCTTTTCAGTCAATACCTTCTTCAGTGGTTTTAGCCCTACTCAAATATTAGCTTGAATTTCAAAAGGAGAAGCAGCTACAGGAAATCCTACAGGATTCCTGTAGCCGCTGATCCCTTTGAAAAACATATTCCAGGGACAAGATCAGCGCAGCAAGTCGTATGAAACATGCAAGGAGCAATGTTTGAATGGGAGATCATCAAAAAAATCCCAAGGCCAATCATGCAGAGTGGAAGCAGCAAGAACAATGAGGAAATGAAGTGCCAAAGTCTGAAATATGCATAACACGACAATAACTGAGCAGGTAAGTGCCTAAACCTATTCCTCGATTGCATGAATAATATTTCAAAACTACATGAACTATGGGAATGGTCAGTCAAATGGAATCAGTGGCTAGCTAATTGGCTACCCTCGTTTAGTTACGCATCCTCGTGGAATTCAAATGAGCCCAGTCAAATTCAAACTATCGATCAGCTACGCAGCCAGCACGTGTGTTATGTCAATCTGGAAAAAAACATTCATCACTGGTAGTGGTGGCGGTGTATAATGGGAGTAAGGGAGGTGATGGCGGTCAAGCAAGCATGTATAACCATTATGAGCATGACGTAGGACCAACGGTCTGGATGGAGATGATGTACCCATCTGGCCACCTCACCTCGTCACCACGGATTCTACCAACAGTTAAAGGACAGTGTGATCGAAACCTCCACCACCCTTTGGTTCATTCTTCATTCACAACGTTCTCAACTGTAGTACTCACCTGCACTTCCAAAGCAGCAAAAAAGTCGCCCTTCACCAGTTTTCTACCAGTTTTTCAAAACCCTCCCGCTTATCAGGCTCTACAAGAGCACTGCTGCATTCTACAGAAGCCAGAAGATTTCTACAGGAGGGAAAGAGAATAGGCCTGTAGAAGGAAAACCTGGGATTTTTGTCAAAGTTTGAGCTTGAAACGAGGTAGGCTCGGGAAACCTCTCTGCATATGACGTATTTGTATAAGGTGGTGGATTAAAAACACAACCTTGGATTGAAATAAAGGAAAGCGAAGCTTAAAACTCTGCCTGCATATTTTCCCTGAGTTCTACACAGTTCTTCGTTTTCTTCTCTGCATTCGAAGTCTATCTTCTTATTTTTCACATTTTACTGTAAAGAAAACACATGTAACCATAGAAACCAGCCTGTGTGAAAAAACCGAATTTGCATATATGTCCACTCTCTAAGAGAAACCCTATGTTATTTATCCTCTGTTCTGTCAAAAAATAAATAATTTTTTTTTTCCAAAAGTAGAGAATCAAATTCAGGAGAAGAGTTGTTTGAAACAAGGGAAATATTGCAATTTGATGTTGTAAGGAGAGAGCACACGAGAAATTCCTTATCTTGTTTCAGAAAAAGACAAAATTCAGCTTTCCTTCTATTTTCAGTTTTGCCTGCTCTCTCACCTGAGCATTTTTCAAAAAGCACTCAACACCATGCTAGGAGGGTTTATGAGGAAGGAGCCTTTGAACTCCAACCAATTGCATGAGCACCTTAAGGTGGTGGCCCTCTTCACCAGGGCAAATTGGATGATTTTCTTTGAAAGAATACATGGATATGATGATGAGGTGACTGAAGAATTTTTTATGGCCTTAAGACCCCATTCGAAAACACATGCTATAGTCAGTTTTAGGGGTCTAGCCCTAGAACTTACACCTAATTTTATTATTCAAATCATAGGTCTTCCACTTGGGCTCCCTTGGAGCAAGGAGGAAAAAGAATTGGAACAGGTTGCCAAGAAGACATTTTTTCAACCTGGGGAGAATCCTGTAGAGGATAAAAATGGGGTCAGAAGGACAAGCTTACCTCCTCCATGGACTAAAGTCAGCGACCAAATAATGAAATATATCACTTGTGAAGGAAGGTTCAGTATAATTTATGGTTATCACTTCAGGTTATTACATGAATTGAGGTATGGGATGGACCTACCTCCAGTTAGAAAACTTAGTCTCCCATAGTTCCTCCTCTAGTCTTTTATAGAATTTAGCACCAAGCTAAATGCAGGGGTCCCATACCAGCTGGCCCACCATAGGCTCATCAAACTGTTGGTAGAAGATGCCTTACACACATATACCGTCCCCATAGCTTGGGAAATTTTCAGAATATATCCAGCAAAGATGACATCAAAACTTTGACTGCGGATATCAGCCCACCTGGCAGTGAGGAGGAGGAAGAGAAAAAGGAAATTGAGGAAGAAATGCATGAGGAGACACAAAAAATTCAAACAAAGCAGGAACAAGAAACAACGGAGAAGCAGAAAGGAGAGGAGAAATCTGACAAAACTACTGCTGAGACTAAGGTAGAAAAGAAGACACCCTCAAAATCAGAGAAGAGAAAAAGGACAAAGGCTGAGAAGAAAAAGCCCAAGAAATACTAGAAGAAGACTGCCACAGGCAAGGCAAGGAGCCAACAAGAAAAAGAGAAGACATTACCAAAGATAGCAGAGACACAAACAAAAACAACAGACACGGAAAATACTGTAGAAGATGAGGAGGAACAACAGCAGGAAGAAACATCCCCTGAAACATTGGCAAAAGAAGCAGCAGCTGTGTTGGCTGCATTGATCACTCCAGCAAACAAAAGGGAAAAATAAAAAAAGAAACATATTTCAAGGCCAGAAGGAGCACCAAGATAAAGGTGGGCAAGCCCCATCCACCATCAAAAGAACCTATAATAATTGAGGATGCAACTACTGAGAAAAAGGAGGAATCCCCCTCCAAAATCTCTATCACTTATGAGAGAGGGAGTCCCAAAACTTCGACCTAGAAGGAAAGAACCAGACTAATGGAATCCAAAATAGTTCTACATGAAGCTAAGACATCTCTACAGGAAACATTGGCCAAGCTAAAGGACACTGAAAAATTAGAAGAGGCAACAGAATAGTCACAAGAGGAAGACAAGACCAAAGAGATACTTGAACTAAGTCCTCAACCTATTTTAGGTTCATATTACAATTTACTAGAAGGTGGGAAGATCATCCCACAAAAATTCGTTGTGCTCCTTTTCTTTGAATTAGAACAAGAAAGAGTTAGAACACACACCTAGATGAAAATTGCAATCCAAGGGAGTTGCAGATATAGGACACATGGAAGAACAGTTGAAAGAATTAAGAAGGGAGTTGGCAATGGTGAGGCACACCGAGAGAATTAAAAGAGCCTAGCTACAGGGGGAAAATGCATTGTTGAAAAAGTAGTTACAACAACAAGAAACTCAAAGGGGAGACATATCACATATTTTTGAAGAACAGCAACTACAGGAATGTCCCCTAGCAAATAAGGAAGCAGCAGAGAAACAGCAGCAAGAGGAAGAGCCACAGCCTGATGTTAATGATGATAAAGTAGCAACAAGAAAGGGAGTCTCAGGCAGCAGTTGAAGTGTTGATGTTGAAGCAACAGTTGCAGGAAAGAGAAGCCCAGATGGCCTACATGGCCAGCTGGGCATGGAAGCCTTGCAATCTAGACAACCAGCTAGATCTTATGCATTGTATCTTAAAGACCAATGGCTCCAGTTCCAGCTTAAAACATTGGCTCAAAGGGGCACAATCCCATTCCAAAATTATGGTCAGTTTGTGCATCTATGTGCTACTAATTCAGCTGAGGATAAAGCCAAATTAGCATAATTTTACTTACACAATATGGCACTCCCTAATATGAACTTTTGGGATCTGAATGTTGCATTAGGAGACCTACAGCTCATGGCCATGGCTTCTTGGATGAGCCATGAGGAAAAAAGAGCAGTGGAAATTCAACAGATCATGGCAAAAGAAATAAATGAGCCCCTGCTAATAAGGGTAGAACCGGAAGACCCCTTAGCTCTCATATATGCTCATCAACACCTTGCAAGAAACCCTCAAGTTCTCCCTAATTATGTTGAAAGGCAAGCACAAGCTATCGCCCATTTTGAAGATATGGAAAGATTATTTGGTGATGATTTCCTTCATGCTTGCATGAGGAGATGGAATACCTTGTCTTATAGCTTAAAGATCAGGGAGTATCACTCCCCAACCAAAATGAGGGAGGCTTTGGTGAGAGTGCCCCTATACAAACAATCATTGCAAAATTTGAAAGCCAACTAGATTGGCCTTAAGTTCAATCCTCCACTACTCTTGGGACTATTGGAAGGGGTTAAGGAAGAAGAAGAACAAAAGCAATGAGAGGAAGTGGACAGAAAGGTAGGTTTTCATGACAGTGAAGAGGACATCACCTCAAAAGATTGGGATGTCAAGGAAGTTGTTAAAGCTATCAAGGATGAAGAACTGGATTAGTTGCTCAGAGGATGAGCAACCCATTCAGCAGGGGGGTGATGATGAGCCCCAGAAATGGGTAACTATATTGGCTCATTTTCCCTATTGTTTCCATTTAATCCACCATTCTCCATAGTTTTTTTCATGTTTTTTAATATGTTTATGTCAATTGAGTGAATGGGGATAGTCACTTTGCCACATAGTCTAATGAGTGTTTATTGCAGATTTTTGGACAATTTTTGGACAAGGACTAGGCATTTATGAGAAGATTAGAAACCAAACTCGAGGAAACAGGGTTGAGGACTTATAGGAGGGGTGTATCCTGCATTAATGACCCCTTCCTCGAGTTCTCCACAAGCAACTCAGAGTTCAAAGGCCACCACATCGATGATTCCAAGGGGCAACCGAGCAACTCAAGTGAAGTTGTTGTTATCTGCAGTTTTAGGCAGCCGAGTTCCTAAATTTTAGGAGGACTATTGGGAGTCCTCACTTGTATAAATAAGAAGACCTCAGACCTCAGTAGGTTAAGCATTGGATAGTCTATTTTCGCACTTTAGTGCAGCCTTGTATTCAGCTCATTTTCAAGCTCTTTTTGTAGACAATTTTGTGATGTAACTATTATTTTTTTATCAATGAAGATGAATCCAGCCTTGAACTAGCACTGATCTTTCTTAGGGGGTTGTATTTCTTGGGGTTGGGCCCAACCCAAGTGCCCAGCACCTCCTTTGTGTGTTTATATGTTTTTTTTTTTGCATTCATAATTTCATTTATGTTGTTTAGGATGAATCCTGGTTTGGTAAAATAGGTTGCTTTTGATGATTAAATTAGTTGTTCTTGCTTCAAGTTGTTTAAGTAGTTTTCTTTAGTAACAGAGGAAGAACCAACAAGGCTACCAGCAGGCCTAGATTCCCTCTCTCCCTCCTTGGGACCATGAATTGAGGACGAGGCACTGCTGCCCCAAAAACATTGTTTTTTCCCTTCATGCAATCGGTAATGTGATGTTTTGAGTTGGAGGAGTTGATATTTGCTTAGATTCACATGCTTAGACCATTTCTTGATCATTTACCATGGCTTTGTCACACAGCTTCTTGTTCATAAACTTATGTTCAGCACTTTTCTAGTTTTTAGATTAGAATTAGGTTAAAATAGGTAAAACTCTGTTTTTTTAGTTCTTGCTTGGGACAGTTTTGAAACGTAAGTGTGCAGCTCACTTGTAGAACACTCCAGCTTATCATTTTTCCATCACATAACCTACTCCAGTCCATCTCTCAAGATTTCCTCCACTTATTCGCCATACTTTCCCAAATTACCCTAATTTCTACGTTCATGTGCAAAATTTCTTCCTTGACCTATGAACAAATGCAACCATCTCTTTCATGTATGAACTTCATTGATAGAGTCTTAGACCCATTGACACCTCCATCCAGCCTTCATTTTCCTTTTCCCACCATTTTTCCATCTCCAAACCTTCAAAAATCACTTTCAGTCTCCTCTTGTAGAACTTCCTGTAGAATCTCCTGTAGATCCCCTGTAGCCTTCCAGTAGAAGTTCATGCGAGCGATTTTTCAAAGTCTGATCACAATGGAAATCTCCAGAAGGGTGCTAGGTACTTCTTATGACCCCTCCACACCTTCCTCATCATCTAAAAAAGCCCACTCCATCTCCCTTCGCCACCATCCTCTACACAGTCACAAATAGTTAAAACACAAGCATAATAATTCTGCATAAGATTGCTCAAAAGTACAAAAAAAAATAATTTTTCCACATTTTCCTTCAGAAGTAGCTTGAATACATGCATTTTACCTATTCAATAGTCAATGGCATCCATTTTAGTAGTTTCATCTCTTTTCCTTGCAAAAGTAGGGTTAGTGGGTAAAACTAGGGTTTGCTAGGGTTTGAGTTTCCTTTCAGTTTTCATCCTCTTTCTGCAAGTAGAATAGCCTCTTTTGAGTTAGCTTTCTTCCATCACAATCAAAAGCTTCTTTGAGAACTCATAGAAGTTGTCTTAAGCTCCTAGCAAACATGTGCCAGCTAATCAAGTGACAACCTGTAGTAAGAGCTAGTACTTGTGCATATAGCACCGTCACTTCCAAGTTTGTTACAAACTATCAGGTTGATAAAAGTAAAGTAGGGAGTCCCAAGAGTTGTAGCATCATTGCTACGATACTGGAGCTCAACAAAAGCTACGGGAACAATGGTGGATTCTGAAGAAAATGATGTAATTTTGCTTACAAGTTCATCTCTGACAAGCCTTAAAGATTGGGATCTCACGGACAACAACATTTTTCTTACAAAATTGCAACAGAAAGTGCAGAAAATATTGAGTATATGGGACCAGGAAGTGCAAACTTGTTGTACCTACATGAAGCTTTTATGGCTTTGGCATCTCAGCTAGAGCTAAAATACTAGGAGGATTCGCTTTGTGTTAACCGAGCAGAGTAGAATGAGCATCATCGGTTCAGTGAACTAGTAGAGGCAATGAAATATGAGCTTGGATAAGCATGCAAGAAGCAAGGATGGAATGACGAGGTGTAGTATGTCACTCACGAGGAAGGTGAACCGTGAAGCCTTGGCAGCACATCTAGCCACACCAACGAGTGACTCGGGACAAGTCACGATGATTGTGTTGGGGGCCTGTTAGGTAGCGGACCCCCCATATAATGGTTTTGGGGCTCAAAGCCCATAGTTTTGGGTAAAGGTATGGTAAAGGTTCTGTGAAATGCATGGAACACGAATTGTAATGGGGTAAAGTCCAAGGGTAGTTTGCCCTAAAATTTTATAGGTTAATCTAGAATGTGTTGGCTTGGCCATGGTCCGCAAACCATGGGAACGTATAAATAGAACAAATCTCTAGGCTTAGAAGGCAGTTTTTTGGAAGGATAGCTTTGATGTATGGGTTGGTGAAATCGAGAGTGCTCTGAGTCAGTAAGTCCGAGTTGTGGGTAGTAGAGGGTAGAGTAGGCTCTGCAGCTATGTGCACAAAGGCCTAGTAGAGTCCGCAGTTGTGTACACGAATCCCTATAGCTGTGTGCGCAAGGTGGAATTGTATTGTACTGAGCAGAAGATTAATAAAGATAAGTGTTTTTGAATTACTATGTACATGATTGCAGATCTGAATGTTTATGCTTATGTTATGGTTTTATGACTCTATTTAAGATTTATGATCACACGCACTGGGTTTAACTGTTAAATGTTCATTTAAATACCTTAAAGAATAAATTAGATCTATAATAATTGCAATAAGACTAAGGATCTAAGAAATACCCCTTCGCAGATCTTTGCGAAGACCAGACTGTTGTGCAGAACAACATAAGTGCGTAGATTGGGTTGCAACCTCTCCAGATCTCATCAAGACATCCCTAGGGTGCGAAAGCATAGTTCCATCACCCTCCCATACTGCCTCGGGTGAAACTTCAGTCTGGGCTCCATGGATTGTTGCCAAAAGGGCTGGTAGTACGAGATTTGTTTGGCTAAAAACTCTTCCGAACCTGGGTTAGGGCCCAATAAACCAACAGGTTTGATAAAAAATCCATTTTATTTTGCAGTTTATATTTTGAAGAAGCATGTGATGGTTTGGGAATTTTTATATTGATTTGAATCACAGTTACCTTTTCACACCTATTGATTTCAGGCTCGATATCATAGTATTTTTGTTGGTTAAGGAATAGAATATTGTTGACTGCAGAAGCAGGTTCGTTCTAGTATAGGAACAAAGTCATTCTAGTGTAGGAGAAAATTCGTTCCAGTGCAGGAACAAAGTCGTTCTAGTGTAGGAAAAAAATCATTCTAACACAGGAACATAATCGTTCCATTATAGGAACAGAGTTGTTCTCGTACATGAACAAATTTGTTCCAATACAGGCACATAGTCATTCTAGTGGAGGAACAGAGTTATCATAATACAAAAATAAACTTGCTCTGTGTTCTTAGTACAGGAATAGAAGTACTGGAATATATTTAGTTTGAGAATCTTTCAAGTTTCACAATTGATTTGTTTTCACTTGATTGAGTGGCATGAATCCTGAGTTCATTGATTTTTGAAGTATTTTTTCTGGCAAAGTCTTTGGTTGCTATTTTTTGGGTGAGAATTCAGTTTCTAGAGTGGTGTGGTGTCATTGTGTTTACAAGTGCAGGAAAAGATTAGAAGGATTTTTCTTTTAGAATCTAAGTGGTTTAAATTGAATGGATAGAAATAGGGTTTGCAGAATCAAACCCATACTCTTTGGCATTACGTGTGCTACACCTCGAAGCTTACGTAGCCCCGGTTTGACAATTAAGTGTTGAGGAATTGAATTGCAATTTTGACACCCAAAATTTCGGCATCATTCTCGGGGAGGTGTTGAAAAAGAATTATGGTAAAACTTTGTTTTTCTTTTTTCTGCAGTAGAGGTCACTCTTCTTTATTTTTTCAAGTTCAGTCTGCTTCTATTACTTGAAGGAATTTCGTTGGAATTGATTTATGTGTTGTAGACATATTTTTGACTAGATACAACATTTGATTTGATTTGTTCTAGTAAAATTTTCTCAAGTTCTGTTAATTATTTCTGGTTTGATATCTTTTAAAATGTATGACTAGGAGAGGTAAAGGTTTGAAGCCTAAGAAGGGCAGAGGAAATATTGATAAATTAGAGAGTTTTCTCATGCTGGGCCTTCTATTGTAGACAGGATTTCCAAGCAGACACAAACCAATCATGCATAAGCCATTCATCTAGACTATGTGGACAATATTTCAGGAATCTCACAATCATCAAAAGGGAAGAAGGAGACTATTTGGACTAAAAAGATGAACCTGAACCATAGTCAACCTTCACAGTATGCAGGGAGTGATATGTTTAAAGGAAAAGAAATGGCAAATAATGAATATGTGCATGCTAAAGATATGGGTGAGAACTAGCCCACAAAGGAGCAATCTACTTTTGGGTATCTAATTGTGGACCCACATGACATGGTTCAAATGAAGAACATCCCACCATCTTTTCTTCCACATTTTCATGGTAAAGTGCATGAAGGCCCTGATTCCTTTCTTTCTTAATTTGATATACTTTGTCGGAGCTATGATTACTATTTGAATGCCCAGAAGCTAAAGCATTTCCCTGCAACTCTGAAGGATTCATCTTTATGCTAGTTCATGGGGTTGGGGGGGAATATTATAGCTTCTTGGGAACATGTTAGTGTCAGTCAATTCTACCTATCACCAATGATCAAATATGCTTTTACCAAGTTTTTTTACGAGTCTCAAGTCAAATTTTATCATGTTACTAGGTTTTCAGAATAAAATTTGGTCACCGATTAGTGTGTCTAGGGTTATTTCTACTCTCTCAAGAATTTCACATGTCGGTCACTTTCATCACTCATCTAATTGTATCATCATTAAGAGACTATCATCATCATGTCATTCATCACCATCATGATTTCATTCAGCTTAGTGTCTCTATTAGGTCATTAGGGTTTCAAGGTCACTTAAACTTTCATTTCATGCATAAAATCCATCAAAAGGGGAGTGGTACTAAGAAAGTATCTTCAATAAATTTTGATTTGAAATGTAATTTTATGTTTTTATATGTAATAAGTACTTCAAAATTCCAAAGGTTTCATTTCAGAGTTCCAAAAATATCCAATGTTTCAAGAAAGCCAATAAGTTACAAAGGTTCAAATTTTAGAGGTTATAAAGGGTCAAGGTCCACACGACCAATGGAGCATGGTTCAACAAGAAAACAGGAAGAGGTAAAAAGTGGCTTCCATTGTGGACTCGGAGAAGCATGAAGGACAAATTGCAAGGAAAAGACCAAGAACCATGGGTCTAAAGAAGGCATTGCAGAAGGAAAAAGAGAAAAACCCTACAGATGAAGAGCTCACTTTTGATGAAATAATTGCCAAAAAAATCAATGAAGACAAGGTATATTGACTAAGAAATGTCAATGATAATCTGGAGAAATTCCTTGAAAATTCCAACAAAGATAACAAGATACATAAACTCATGGATTCCCGCTATCAAACAAGGAATCAGATTACACAAATCCAAATTGAGAAATTGAAAACAAGACTGAAAGAAGTCCAAGACAAGAAAAGGGAGTCAAGAAAAAGGGGTAAAAGAGTGAAATTGGTGGCTGAAACACCCTTGGATGTTTATCCTATCATCCATAGCAACCAAGGAGAAAATTTTGAAAATTTTGGAGAAATTTGAAATTTTTCCAAAATTTGAAGGAAATGGCACACAAAAGCGTCGCGCAGAGGTGCGACCCTTTTTCCTTGGACATATAAATGAAATATTTCCTACACGTATGAATTCATAATGATAATTAAATTCCAAATCTAAGCTTAGTTTTGCATGAAAGCTTCCTATTTTGACCAGAAACACAAAAAACCTCACCTTTTTCATGCTTCTGCCATTAAATCTGGACTGGTGCGGCACTTTTGAGTAAGGTTGGAAAAAACAAGTTTTGGAGGCATTCCCATAAGTATTGTTTGGAGCTTGGTGGCTCATTGGAAATTAGACACGTGGGGATACTTGACCTAGATTTCAGAATGCACAATGGACTCCTAAAAGTCTACCAAAATCAGCTCTAAAGAGACGTGACCCTTCTGAAAATTCTTGTTTTGGTGCATGCTAGTGTGACCTTTTTGTTGGTTGGTGAGACCCTTCATATCTTGTATTTTCCTATATGAGATAGGGAAGAATCATTTTCCAGTTGTTGGACATCTGAGGAGAGAACTATTGTAGTGTGTACTTGTCATTTCTGGAAATAAAAGGACATAGTTTGCAACTATTATTTAGGAATTCATGTGCAATAAGTTTATGATGTTGTTTTTCCTCTGTTATTACTTTATATGAATGATATTTATCTTCTCCTTCCATTCATAAACTCTTCAATAGTTTTCCTTACACTTTATAAATAGAATTCGTTTCACTAAGCTCTGTTTTGATGGAAAATATTATGTGTTACTTTCTCTCTTACTTAATGAATTCATGTTTCATGCTCATTAAGACATTTCTGCTTCTTTTGAACACAGTACTACAATGACAAAACCTAAAATCCATCACAAAAGTACTGCTACATTTCTCCTTCATATCTTTTTTGTTGTAATCCTTTGACCCTTTGACCTAGCTACCTGGTTTTTCTCCCTTATCCAACAACAAAACTCTAAATTTTCCAGAACCCACCTGAGCCTAACTATATAGCATAAAATACTTTACATTCCAATCGTCTCTTGACTGTGATTTCATAGAGAGAGCCCTCTCTGGTTTGGTAGGGCTAGCTACCAAACTAAAATCTTGGTCTCCGGTTACCTTCGTCGATCTCCTCACAGCTTGGGACATTGTGGAGGATAACAGAACAAATGAAGAGGGTGATTTTAAATAAATATCAGTAATATTGCAAGAAAAGATAATGCAGGATGAGATTTTCAATATTGCACAAGGTGAATATGAGACCTTAGAAGATTATTTGGAGAGATTCTTCTATATCCTTCAAAGGTCAAAGCATAAATTTGATTTAAGTACTATTAGAACCTTGTTTTTGCGAGGGCTTACAGATGAATCTAGAAATAATTTGAATTTATTAGGACAAGAAGATATTGCTCAAAACGCTTTTGATCAAATTTTTGACCTATGCAGGAATTTCTCATGAAACCAATCTATATCTAGTAAGGGAATTAGGAGCAATTCTAGAAATAGCACAGTTGGGTCTACCGATGCTATGATTGTAGGTTTGGAAAATAAAATGTCTGATATGAAGACTGAAAATATGAATATTGTTAGTAAACAGATAGACTCTTTAAAATTTCAGCAAAAATTAGTAAAAGAGCAAGAAACATTATCCATTTATTTTCTGAACTGTAGAAAAAAACATATTTTACGTTAACTCCCTGAACATGTTAAAAGTGCTAATAAATATGTAATACGTGTAGGGAAACATCCTACTAAAGAATTCCCATACATACCAGGATTAAAAAATACATTTGAAGGAGAGAATTCGATACCAAAACCATTGAATCTATGGGAGCAATAAAGTCATGGCCACAGGTAAGTACATGTATGATTTTTGAACCTGCACCGTGTTTTTCTAATTATAATGCACCACATTATTCCTATCAAAACACAAACTACCCTTAGTCATGGCAACATGGATATCATTCTTAGTGTGGGAAGTCCCCTCCTCCTTGGAAACAAGGATGGAGGCGACCACCTCATTCTCATTATTCTTATCCCATGTGTTGGCTTATATGGGCCTAACCCAAGTTCAGAAAAATTATTTAGCCAAGCAAATCCTATAGCTACTGGCCCTTTCGGCAATAGCCCGTGGAGCGCGGACTGACGTCTCACCTGAGGTAGCAGGGGAGGGTGCTAGAACTAGGTTTCCACACCCTTGGGATTTCTAGATGTGGTCTAGAGTTTTCGCGCACCATTCCGCAGCTTAGCACTGCTCTGTTTCGCACAAATTCAAACCCAGAGTAATCCTTACTACTTATTATTGCGTTGTTTATGTATTCAATCTACTAATTGTAATATTTAACTGGAAACAGTTGTCAGATTTAACCAGTTTGCATACTTAGAATAGACACAAATTCATGTATTTATAAGTAGATGCACATAGATCAATAGTTACAGAAAAAATTAAAAATCCAGATCCGCAATAATTCATATTTAACACGGAATTTCAGAAACAACTTAGCTCAGTCAACTTCTTCACTAATACATCCTAATTCGCCCTACGCACTCAGCTGCAGGGGTCTGCGCACACAGCTGTGAACTCTTTCCAAGCCTCTGCACACACAACTACAGAGCCTCTATCCACTACCCAAACCCTTGACTCAGACTTACAGACACTCCAAAATTATCCTTCTCAAAAACCCATTACACATCTGATCCAAGATTACATACCAAAAACTAAGCTACCTCTACTCATAGAGCCTCACTCTATTTATACATTTCCATGGACCGCGATCCATGGGCAGGCCGACTCATTTACATTTCTTTACATTATTTTTGGGCAGACTACCACTTTGACTCCACTTATTACAAATCGCGGTCCGCGCATCTTGCGGAGTCTTTACCTTATCTTTACCCAACATTTCGGGCTTTGTGCCCCATGACTGTTATGCGAGGCTTCTACTACCCAACAGTCCCACAACACAATCATCATGACTCGTCCCGAGTCACTCAGCTGGTGCGACAATCTTCATGCGAAGGTTGGTTAGCAATCTCTGTGCTTCACTTGTACTAGAAACAAACTCTTCCGTCATTCGTTGTATTTGTTCCACATGTGTCACCAACACATCAGTCTCTATCTCGGCTAGCTCCATGGTGGCACATTTTGTCTGCATATGTGCTACCCTGTGCTCTATGGTGGTCGAGACCGCAAATGCCTCATCCAGCCATGGCTAGAGATGGGCTTTAATCACCACTTCCTTTTGTCTGGCGGCATCGGCTTGAACTTTTAGGTCCTGGGTCTACGTAATAGCCACGGTCTACATGGTTCCTTTGATCACATCGTAGACTTGCTGGAGCTCCCTGGACTCGGTTTCCAGTCGCTGAAGTGTGGGATCCTCCTGGAGGGAGGTGAGCATAACAATCAACTCAGTTAACAATTCAGTACATTCCTTCAGTGAATGTGTGAGCATTGTGCGCCCCAAGGTAATGATGTTTCGGTGCTAATCAGTGATCTCTAGGGGCATCGACGGTGGAACTTGTAGTTTTAAGTCCTCAATCTACAAACTAAGCTCCAGTTAAATCCACACGGCCTTGTCCTTTGCTTGACGGAAATCAGTAGAAAATTTGTGTATTCGTGTCTCAATGGGAAGTTCAACCCTAATCTCCAACTCAAGGGCACTCGAGCAGGCTTCCGCTATTAACTGCTCCACCTGTTTCTTCTGTGTGACTGCTTCATCCGCTGGAGGCATAGTTGTTCTATATTAATTTTCTGTTCCTGGAGTATTTGTTTAACACAGCCTTCTCTGGTGTGGAGCTCCATTGTGGTGTTGTCCTGGAGCTGTTGCAAAATTTCTCACAGTAGGGCAACCACATTTAGTCCCAGCCCTGTAAGCCATCCTAGCACAACTCGGTCCTCTATATTTGTGATGATCAATGCTCCTGCTGGAATCGCGATGGAATGATCCATTTGGGGCTTCAACAATGGTTCAGTGGCTGTCTTTCCGGGAACCCCGTGAGTAGCATTGGTGCCCATTGGCGCAATCCTTATCCCAAGTTCCTATAGTTGCATACAGAGTTCCCCCAACACAATCTACTGTGCTCACACGGCCTCATTGACTGCGTCCTGAGTGGCATCCCGAACGGTGTTCTCTATGTCATTTAGGTCACCCTCGGTTAAGGTGCTCACTTCGCTATCCACTTAGACACCTTCACCTTCTTTCATGGCTTTGGCCATTCTGGCTGTGCTAATCGCTTCAAAGGCGCACTTGTGTCAGTTGATGGTGGTTCTTCTGCGACCGTCTTAGTGGGTGCCTTCTGATTGCTTTTGTCTGATGTAGACATAGCCCCTCCTAGTGGTGTCTTTCCTGCTGCCACCTGTGCCCCTCCCGAGCTGCCTGAACCTCCACGGCGAGCTGTTCATTTCGCTTTTGTTGTGTGGCATTCTTAGCTTCCTCCTTTTGTTTCTAGATAGCGGCCTCATTGTGCTCTACTACCTCTGGTCTGCGCCATGCCGGTGGCGAGGTATCCACAACTGCATCGACAGTGTCATTAATGGAAACAAAGGGGAGTGAGGTCCATGCACGGGCTGGATCCTTGCATGCCTGGATGTAGATACAATGCAAGTCCACTTGAAACTCAGAAATAGGCTTCATGCTTTCGTAGATCTAGTTGGACAGGCGGGGTTGCACGTTAATCCATTAGCGTACATTCGCGTCCATCAGTATCCAAAAGATTTTGATATTCTGGATTCGTCCAGCATCCCTTGTTGCCCAAAGGGAAGCATATCTGGTGGCTTCTGGCCAATCGTGGTCCAAGACAGGAAATTGGCTATCTTTGAGTAAGTCAGTGGCGGCCAACATAATGTACAAGAGCAACCACGCATAATGGAAGGTTTTTCCCTCCTCCTAGACCTCTTGGAAATTGGTCAGAAATTTTTCACAAAGGAACTGTGACCAATTGAACCATTCTCCAGTGATGCATTCCTCAGTGAGTGTAATGACTTCTGTCGGAAACTCAGTGCCATAGCATTCCTGCATCACTTTCCCTACCAACAACTAGGTAGTGACGTGGACTGCGTTATCTGAAATGCTATCAATGATGTATCCTCATTGCCCCTTCTCGAGATTGTACTTCTTTTTTAGGTTGTCTATCATCGCGACATTGCCACTTCTATCAACAATTTCCTGAGGGTCTCTTCCTTCACAGGGAAGCTATGAAACCTGATGAATAAGTTCATCTATGACGCGGATGGGTTTTCCAACCCATGATATTTCCTCATGGACCAAACAAAGCAACTTCCTTATTACCAACATTGTGATAGGGGGTCGGAGAAAGTGAGGAATAGACAAGAGATAGAGCAACCTTGCTTTTTCCACCTTTCGCAACCACTCCTTTGGCTGTAGTGTTGTCACTATCCCTTTTGCACTCTACTCCAGTAGTACGTCAGTCGCCAAGTGGGGAAATTTTACTGTATCTGCCAAGTCCCAATCTTCGAATTTCATTGTCGCAATACGGCCAACCACCAAGCTTTCCACTGGGACTGCTTTTGGAAGAGATGGGGTAATGAGTATAGTGTCAACTTCATCTAGATTTGTAGGTACCTACGCCTTCCCCTTGCTTGTAGACACATACTTGGGTCATCATACTGGCTGGATGGGATCCTCTTCAGGGTTTACTTCTTCGACATATGTGGGAGATCCTTCTTCTTCCTTGTTGCTTTGAATTGTGACAGTTTTACCCTTTTCCTCCATTGTGAACTTGCTAAAGTGCAGGTGTCATGGCGACCTCTTTATTGGTTCTGGAATCTTAGGGTCCTTTGTGGTCCATGGAATCTAGGGTGATTTAGGGAGCTCGACTTCTTGTGGTGGGGCATTCTACCGACTATCTGTCGTAGGGTTTATCACCTTGAGGATTGCTTCCCAGTAATGTTTTGGCAATGCCTAAAACCACGGACTGTCTTCTAGTTTCTTATCACTCATCTTGTACTTTTCTTGGACTCAGGGCGTCTTTCTTGTGGAACGGTAAAGCATGGTGGTGTGACCCTCACTATGATTATATATGGTTTCAAATTTAAAATTGGTTTTCCGCCCTTGCTGTAGCTCATAAATGCGATTTTGGTGGTTCCTCTTCTGCCTTAATTTCCCACCGCCCACTCCACTCTGCCTTTACCTGCAATGGTCGCTTTCCATTCTTCCCCCGTGGCAACAAATCTCCAGGTATGTAGATGTATTTTTCATATGTATGTTGTGGCCATGTAGCGCAGCTTCTCAGCGACCTGTTTTATAGTCTCGAGCCCTCTTCCAACTACATGTGGCATTGGGACTGGGCCTCCTATGGATAGTCAGGTTAGCAAACCCCTCATCCAGGGCTTCTGTTTCCCAACTAGCCCGGGTTGTGGGCTCCCATTGCAATCCCTTGATTCTACTAACAGATTGTGATTTCTGTGTCCTTGTACTCCAAGCTGTAATCGTAACCAAGCTAGCAGGGTCGCTGCTTGAAGCAGTGTAGGAGAGCCATCCATGTCCATTCCTTTCATTAGTTCCTTTGCGTAGTCCGTGTAGGTGACTTCTAATTGCAGCTTATCAATTGCTTCATCTAGTTTCGCACTTTGTGCTCGGAGTCTGGCCCCCATTTCTTCTAACTTGCCAAGTTTCATTTTGCCACAGAAAATGGCTGCCCAGAGCTGCCGAATCCTTTGGCAGATGTTGTCACCGGTAGGGTGAGTTGTATTTGTACCAGTTCGTCTAGTCGTAGAGAGACTTCCCTGCTTAGCCGCACAAGCCTTCGTTCTACGCAGATCCAGTTGGATTGATGGTCGCCTAATGTGTATCTGTACCCTTCGTTGAACGATCGCTCTATACCAACATGGCTGCTACACACGTCCTCTAATCTGTACCTGGAACTGCCTCCTACATTTCAGCTTCTGAACGCCCCCTTCGGGTGCACACAGCACATCTTCCAATGCACCAGGCTATTCCTATTCTACGCATAAAATGCCAAGCTTGACGAGCTACCCCTTATTTGTTGCACCTTTCTCTATTGGTCATTGTCTTTCCGTTGTGGTTACACGTTGCAAAGATTGCATCATCATATTACAGTTAAGTTTCGTAACTTCCTGCAATTGGTTCTGCCATCACTCAGTCTCCTCATTAGAATCCACTGTGCAGGTGCTATTGCGCTCCCATGATATTCGTCCATCATCTGTGGAATGCAGCTGATCTTGGTCTTGCACTGTTATCTAATAGATGCAATCCAGTTCATCGTCACTTTCCTCGTCATGCACGAGCTCGGTGTAGCGTTCTCCTTCCGCTGGGTCCAATGGAATTACCATCCGTAATGACTTCTTTTCGAACGTCATTTTCTGCCTCTTTAAATTAATGATCCCTTTCATTTCCATGGCCCAATCAATTCCGAGCAATGCAGGGTAAGGATTACTGTTATCAACAATCTATATGACTTTGAAGTCAGTCTGTGTACTTATGCCTTCGATTTCCATGGTCACTCCTTGCAGTTGACCCATTGGTAAGATCTTTTGTTGGTTGGCCATTCTTAGTTGAATCGGGGACCATTGCAGTGCGCGCTTGCCCATGCGCTCCCATGTTTGCTTAGGAAACACGTTCACATCCAAGCCTAAGTCTAGGATGACTTGATCCATCTCATAGTCGCCACTTTGTACTGTCAGTCTCATTTCTCATCTGATGCGCAAAGCATGTCTTCCTATTTTCCGGACTACGTGTGGCTCGCTCGATCTGGCACACATAGTGATCAGCCTTGTAGTCCTTTAACAACTTTACTATCACGCTACAGCTTCATGCAGGTTTCGAGAAAGGTAGTAATCATGGAGGGGTCCAATCCTGGCTCTATTTGGTCCCTCCTATCTGGAGTAGAGGCTTCCACGAAGCTCGTTTGAGCTCCCTTAGGCATCTTCATCCCTTGTTCTAGCTCAGAGTTAGGTCCCTTTGTAGGTACATCACACCTCCTCCCACCTTCTGCAAGCTCGTTTCGCGTATCACCTCCTATGGTTGCACCACTCCTCAACACCATATTTATACTGGGGTCCTCATCGCGAGGTTTTGATTGCATCATCTGGACATTCTGGGTTGGTGTGGGTTGTAACACTCCCTTCTCATGCATTTGGACAAATAACATTGGACAGTTTACCATTTCATGATCAAATTGTTCACAATAGGGGCATGAGATCCTATTCGGGTTAGTGCAATTGTGAGCGTAGTGTCCTGGCCCTCCACAGTTATAACAAATCAGCGATCCAAGGCCTTGCCCAGGCCCCATTCCTCTTCCTCAGCCGTGTCCTTGAAATCCTCCTTGCCCTTCAGTCTGTATTCAGTAAGTTGGGGTTCTTTCCATCATTAAGTCATAACTTCAACACGTTTTCTCATCGTGTCCTAATGATTTACAGAAGTTGCAATACAGCTGCTGTGGGGTTTGGGTATACTTTTGTAATAGGTGGCAGTTATCTATTGCTTGTTTCCCACTCACTTGACAAATCGCGCACCAGAGCATAGGTGTGGCACTTGGTCCTATTTATACCTCTAGTTTTAACGGCATCGGGCCTCCCCTCGCCAGATAGTTTACGAAGACAAGGTAGTGGTCCTTATTGTGCCCTTGGGTCTTGCATTTAATACAGCCTACCTCCACACGTGCCTTTGGTTGGGGCACCCTTTCTTGCTTCAAGCTTTGCATTTCTAAACTCAGGTTTTGAAGTTGCACGTGGATTTGTTGAACTTCCAACCCTGGATCGGGTATTGGGGTTCTATGCAACCTCATTGTTGTGTCAAGTGTCTCAACTTGGATTGAGATATTTTGTTGTGACAGAGTCATCCTTAGATGTGGTGTCAATGACGCCACAAACCACATGCAGTTCTGCGCATCTGTCAAGGTCATCTTAGCTTCGTGAATAGTGCTTTTTAACCTCTGGTCCAGATCCCACGGAATTTCACCAGGAAACATTGCGATCTTCTTGAACCCAATAACCATCTGTGTGTCTGACTTCTGTCAGCCAAACTCTTTGTTTAGTGCATCCTAGAGTGTTTCTATTCCCTCATTCAGATGATCAGTTGAGTATTTTATGTACCACGTCAGCGCACGATCCTGCAGTGCACTAACTAGGGTGGCCTTCTTGATGTTTTCATTTGTTATGCCTTCAGTGTCCCATACAGACCTTATCACAAACCAGAATCATCCTGGTTCCTCATTCCCTACACCCTTAAATATTGGCAGATTGATTGCACTCACCATCTCGACCTTTGGTGGTGGTGGAGTTGGAGGTGGGGTCGGGGTCAATGTGGACGGATTTGATGTAGGTGATGCGGGGGGTGGTGTGGATGGAGGTGGTATCAAAGGGAAGCACTCCTTGATCAGCCAAACTGCACTTCTTAGTGAGAACCTTGCAAGCTCCTCTTCACTCTCCCGTGAAATAGAAATCAGAGGATTGTTCCCTGCTCCTCCTGTTCCATGATAACCTCTGACATCCATACACGCACATGATATGTTTTTGACACGACAGCATCTTAACCCAAGTATTCAAGGATTTGATATACTTACCCCGCAGTCCTTGAAGAAATCACCTTTCTGCCTCACTATAGCTAATAGCTTTATCTATCACGAACTCAGTGATAAATCCTCCTATCACTCGATCTAGCCAATGATCTACAGCATGTGCGATTTTATCTTCGGTGGCTTCTAGCCTACACACCAGTTCTAGAGTCCACACAATCGGCTGATATAATCTGCACCTTCCCACACTATCAGCTAACCTTGCAATCCACTTGTACAACTCTACCAGAAATGTCACGAAGAAGACTTCGTGAATATCTGTGTATATATAGCGGTCCAACCAATCTTCCTCTGATATCCGCAGATTTCTGTTTTCCTGAACTGCGAACTCGTGGAGTTTCAGATCCCACCACTTTTCAATCTCTTTCTTTGTAGGGTTCTAGTGTTCCAACATTAGACACCCCTTAGGCAGATCCCGGTCCCAACAACAAAACCATTCGTTGGCTTATATGGGCCTGACCCAAGTTCAGAAAAATTATTTAGCCAAACAAATCCCGCAGCTACTGGCCCTTTTGGTAACAACCCGTGGAGCACAGACTAAGGTCTCACCCTAGGTAGCAGGGGAGGGTGTTGGAACCAAGTTTCCGCACCCTTGGGATGTCTAGATGTGATTTGGAGTTTTCACGTGCCATTCCGCAAGCTTCGCACTGCTTTGTTTCTCGCAGATCCAAACCCAGAGTAATCCTTACTACTTATTATTGCGTTGTTTATGTATTCAATCTACTTATTGTGATCTTTAAGCAAATAGTTGTCAGAGTTAACCAGTTCACACACTTAGAATAGACATAGATTCATGTATTTATAAGCAGATGCACATAGATCAATAGTTACAGTAAACATTCAAAAGCCAGATCTGTGATAATTCAAATTTAACATAGAATTTCATAAACAACTTAGCTTAGTCAACTTCTTCACCAATACATCCCAATTCACCCTATGCACTCAGCTGTAGGGGTCCGCGCACATAGTTGCAGACTCTTTCTAGGCCTCTGTGCACACAACTGCAAAGCCTCTATCCACTACCCAAACACTTGACTCGGACTTACAGACGCTTCAAAACTGTCCTTCTCAAAAACCTATTACACATCAGATCCAAGATTACATACCAAAAGCTAAGCTACCTCTACCCATAGAGCCTTGCTCTATTTATACATTTCCATGGACCGCGATCCATGGGTGGGCTAGCTCATTTACATTTCTTTACATTATTTTTGAACGGACTACCCCTTTGACTCCACTTATTACAAATCGCACTCCGCACATCTCACGGAGTCTTTACCTTATCTTTACCCATTTCGGGCTTTATGCCCCATGACCATTGCACAGGGCTTCTGCTACCCAACACCATGCCTACGTAGTCATATCCCATGTCATATGCACCTTATCCTATGGCACAACCCACATTACTAGTAGCATTTCCTTAGGAGATTCATTCTATGCCACCATTTCCATTACCACCATCTTTTTGACCACCTCAATTGCCTACACAACCAGTGGCTAACCTCAATAATAAAGTGGTGAAAATGATTCATTCTATTAGACCACTCCCTTTCCCTATTTATCAGACCATGCCAATTGGGGTCAATGATGGCCTAGACCCATTTCATATTTCCTCAAATGCCTCAAATACTACCATTGGTGCAACCTTAGGACGGGAAGAAAACCAGAAAGCCTATGTTATTTACTTCATTAGTAAGAAATTTTTATCCGTTGAACTTAACTATACAGTAACAAAGAAAGAGTTTCTAGTTGTAGCTTTTCCATTAATAAATTCACACTATATTACATGTTATGAATTATTTATACATACAGATCATTCTGCCTTAAAATATTTGATGAATAAACTTTTAACTAATAGTTGGATAACTAGGTGGTTTCTTTTACTACAGGGATCCAATGTTACTATAATCGATAGGCTAGGAAAATCAAATGTAGTAGCCAGTTACCTTTCCATATTAGATAATCATAGCCAAGCAATTATTGTAGATGACCCATTTCCTGATGAGCGCCTTTTTTCTATCTCAAAAAAATATCCATGGTTTGCTGATATAGATAATTATCTTGTCACAGGGAAAACACCACCACACCTATCAACTCGAGAGAGTTGGAAGATCATTCAAAAAAGTGCTTCATATTCCTGGATCCAAGGAGACCTTTTCTAGATTGGACCTGACCTCATTATTTGTAGATGTGTAAGAGAAGAGGAAGTCTTTGATATCTTGAGAGCTGCCCATGATGAGCCTCGTGGGGGTCATTTCGCTGACAAAAGAAAAAAATATAAAATTCTTTGCATTGGCTACTTTTGGCCTTCCTTGTTTAGGGATGCCAAAGAGTGTGTTAGGGATTGTGATAGTTGTCAGCGAATGGGCCAACTTGGTCAAGCTGATGATATGCCTTTGTGTCATCAAGTTGTGTTAGAGCCTTTTGGAAAATGGGCCAGTGACTTTGTGGGACCCATAGCCCCAACATCCTTAAACAAAAGGCATATCTTGGTTTGCACATATTTTGTAACAAAATGGGTAGAAGCTAGAATTGTTCCTTTTATACTGAAAAAGTTGTTGTTGATTTTCTATTTAATGAAATTTTTACTCGATTTGGTTTTCCAAGAGAAATTGTTACTGATAATGGACCTTAATTTGTTTCTAATCTGGTAAAATAAATTATATATCAATACAGGATTCAGCATAGGAAATTGAAATTGTACCACTTGCAGGCAAACGACTAGGTAGGATTTGTAAACAAGGTAATCGAGTGCATTCTTACTGAAACAGTGAATCTTCATAAAAAGGATTGGGAAAATAGATTACCATAAGCATTATGGGCTTATAGAACTACTTGGAAGAATAGCACATGCCATACACCTTATGAGTTGGTGTACGAGAAGCAAGTAACATTACCAATCAAGTTCCAAATTAAAACCTTTAGAACTGCAGACCAACTGGGTTTGGATCTCTCAGAAGCACAACAACAACATCTTTTGCAGCTGAATGAACTTGATGAAATAAGAAGAAATGTTGTTCAACAAACTATCTTGATGTAGCAACAATGTAGCAGATGGCATGACATGTTAATAATAAAGAAGCATCTCCAACCAAGTAATTGGGTACTTCTTTATGATTTGAAGTTTAAAATTTTTAAGGGGAAACTTTGTACCCGCTCGTTGGGGCCATATGAGGTAGTTAAAATTTTCTAGAATGTAGTGGTAGAAATTAAGACCATTGATGAACGAGAAGTTGTTTTCTTGGTGAATGGACATAGACTCAAAATATATTTTTAGCCCACCACTAAGGAGGATTTCATACAAAAAATAAAACAACAATAATATTTGAATATGGTAGGTGGAGATACTAGTCTACTATGGGTCCTTTTGATTTACTCTTTTCCTAATAAAAAAAAAAAAAAAATCATAAATTAATAATAATAAATATAATAATAATAATAACACATGGTTGTAAAAATTATCTTGTTGGTACAAACATGTAAGGGTCTGCTTCAAAACCAGCTTGCTGGCGAGCAAATTATTTTTGGAAATAAAATGGGATACTACTTGAAATTTTGATATATGGCTAATTTGTCTCTAAGAAAAAACAAGTTTCTATAAGGAGTTCTGGTGGCAGTAGAAAGACCATAAGAAACTCAGCCCTTACCAAGTTTAAGGTAAATGGCATGACAAATTCTATACAAGTAGTACAAGACTCTTGTTATAGTTAATTCATCCAGGACATAACATTATTTGACGAGGACATTTGCTATCTAAGGTGAATACTTTGTCCTTATTCTTGTCCATTTTCTAAATTTTCCCTCTATTACTTATTTTCTTCCCTAGTTGAATGTCCCTCCTATTCTTCACAAAATTTCTTGTCCTGATTTCTATTTTTCCCTCTTACCCCTGAAAATTGTTTCCCGTATCCCTTTTCCCTATATCCTTCTAGATTAACTTACCTTATTCTAAGTATCCCCTATGATTTTCCTTTCCTTTCATTATAATATCCCTTTGTCGCTTCTATTTTTCCCTCATACATTGTAGGTTCTTATGGTTTTTAAAAGACTTATTGAGGACTGAAAGCATGGTGGCACCTGAACCTGGCAATCAGTTTGTATGTAGTCTAGCCTGATCTTTTAAGAGGTAGCATGATTGGTCACTTCAGAATAGAAATTGTTTTATTTCAGTACAGGAACCCCTCGTGCAATGCAAGAATATTTGTGTTATAGTGTAGGAACCCTCGTGTTGCAGTGCAGGAACCCTTATGTTGCAGTGCAGGAACCCCTGCATTACAATTCATGAATCCTTGTGTTACAGTGCAGGAATCCATTTGTTTAATTGCAGAAATCATATTGCAGTGCTGGAATTTTTTATCATAATTTTTTTCAAGCACAGGAATTAGTTGTACATTGATTTCGAATTTTTTTGGGTTTGATTTCTTTAAAGAAGTATAACATATGTGTGTAAAAATGATGGCCTTTGTACCTATATTTGTATAAGTGACATTATTGTTAAGCTTAAAAGGAAATGATTGATTGCAGGAATTAGCGTAGACCTAGGCGGCCTTATCATAACAAGTGACTACCATTCCCATAAAATGTCATGATGAAGGACGAATACATGCGTGAAGGTCATTTCATTCCTTGTCATTATATCCAAATCTATGTTATTAGTAAGTTGGTTTCTCCTCTACCACGTGTCATCTGACAGATTTTTACTATCCATTCCTTGAAATTATAACTGGTAAAATGAGAACTCTGAAAATCATGTCGAATCTATTGTCCTCTTAGCCAAATTTTGTACCGAAAGGGCGGATGGGCAATGTGAAGTTCAAATGATATGATGTCAACCCATGCATTGGGTGGTGAATCCGCACATATTTTGAATGGATGTCCGGTACAAGAACAGTGTGCAATTAAAAAAATAATTCTTTGACTTCCCAAGTTTCAAATGCTGGTAACATAGGAATTCATGTGTGTGATTCTTTAAAAAAAAAATTGATGTTTTAAATAGGCTGGAGGATTGTAGACTGTGACAATATCTTAGAGGTTATGGCACATGTTCGAATTGAACCTTGGTTTGTCAAAGAGATGGAGGGAATGGTGGAGTATGAAGGCAATTTACCTATTCTGCAGGAAGTTGATTTTCTTTCCTTTCTGTATAATTTCTATGACTATCATTGTGCCATCACCCAAGAATTTTCATGAATATTTGATGGGAAAACAACCACTATAGGCCTGTTGAAATTTTAAGTGATAGAACAGTTAATTTTGCAAGCCACTGGGCTCCCTGCTACTGGGGAGCAGTGGTTGAAGAAAGGTGAGATAGAGAAAGGTGCATGGTATAAGTTCTTGATGAAGGCCGACTATGTGGTTGATTGGAAGATAGGTGTGAAAATAAGAGAGATGATTGAGAAGTGGAAACAACTACTATATATCCTACAGAAGTTCCTTGTGAAGGAAGGTATTCCTTAACCTACCGTTACCACATTCGAATTTTGATGCACTTTGAATATGGAAAGTTAATTAATTTTCCCTATTTTCTGTTAAATTTTTTGGATAAAATGTCTAAAAGTATGCAGAAGCGCTGAGAGGATCAAGTGAATTTTAAACTCTATCATTATGGATTGAGAAAAATTATGGTTAATAAAGAGCTCGAAAACATGGGATCTACTTGGGATAAGTTCTTGAAGTCATACCAGAGTGGGAGTGCTATGAAGCTGGCTCAAAGTAAGAACCAACAAGGGAAGAAGCCTAAGGAAAACACAGAATCCAAAGATGTCTAATAAGAACGAGGAAACCATGACAAGAAACTCAAGACTACTCAACCCCAATTAACAATGCAAAAGGTAAAGAAGAATGTGAAGGATAAGGTTATGGTACCAGAACCACCCCGAATATTCACACAAGGATTATTAAAAGGTTATCTTGCTTCTTCTAGAAAGAAGATATCTAAACCTACCACTTTTTCTGAGGTTGAGGTCATCGAAGACTCTGAATCTTCTCAAAGAGACTATGTTTTCCTTGAAGACCCTCCATTAGACATCCCTATGGAAAATATGTCTATACAAGATAATCTTTCTCTTATGGTAGGAATAGCAGCAATGGGAACCTCAGTTTCAAATCGATAATATAATGAATATGAGGATGATTTCCTTTTGGCATCCTTGATAAAGAGAGCTAAGAAATAGAAGGTGACCCACAGGTAGGAGGTTGAACAGGAAGGAACTCAGGAGCAGAAGGAGGAAGAGAGGCATGAGGATGATGTTCCTCCTACATTTGTGATAGAAGAAATGAAGATTCAATAAAAATAAAAAGGAAAGGAGGAATTAAATGACTCTACCCCTGAGAGGAAGGTGAGTAAGATTTAAAAGTTTAAACAATAGGTTTATGAGCTCGAAGTTTCGAATAGATGTATAAAAGATCAGAAAATGGTGTTAAAGACTAGGAATGGAGATCTATTCATAACAGTGTCTAAATTGAAGAGACAGGTGATTAAACGAAGGTTCCACATGACCCACTTAAGAGTTTGTGTTAATAATTTGGTAACGCGCATGAAAAAGGTTCGAGTGAAGAAATTCAAAGCAGAAGGTTCAAGGATTAATATTCAGATTCAGGAATAAGGAGGAAGATTTTTGGTTTTTTGTTTTTGTAGAGGTTAGTGGCTATGTGAGGACACACAACAAGATGAGGTTGGGGGAATGTTGCTTGCTGAAATTTCCCTGTTTTTACCCCAAATTACCTTACCTTAGTCATTGTGTTACAAACTTGATAAGGTCTCTCTACATGCATTTTGGTTTCTCTTAATGAATGTTTGGGAAAATGGATATGTATGCTTATCTTAATTAAAAGGTTAAATAGGTTTATATTTTTTCCATGTAACTTAACATTTACATTACCTTATGGCTTGGTAATGTATGATCATTAATTCGAAGTCAAAGTGGTTGTGGTATAGGATCCCAATATTCCTACAATTACTTCAGTTCCTACACCGGATATGGATGGTCGATTGATTTGAGAGGATTAATTTAGAGTCAATCATAGCTTTTAGAGGAAATGGCCCACACCTACCTCAGAAGAATTGTTTTCATTTTCCTGTAGATGCTTTGGAGCATTCGATGGTTTCTAAAGATGGGATCAGTTACCAATGGCTACATATTTTTGTTATTTGTTCGACAGGGCCAAGAGTTGATGTAATCTATATAAATTAAAGTTCAATTAGAATGTAAGGTAGCAATATTGTGGGAAACTTTTGGCTTTTGTATTTTGAGAACTTATATCACCACAATCCTAATGGGAACTGGATCTATCGCTATATATCATATATTGAATCATTTAAATAAAGGAAGGAAAATTCTAGGTTCATGTATCTATTTTGTCTATTTCTTGTGATGTTAATCATGCTTTCATAGATTAATCACTTTCCTTAAAAATGGAAACAAGTTGGTTGGCTACGGCCCAGCCAACCCAACTCGTTCTCGCATTGTTATTATATTGTGTATTAAGTACAATAAGTGATTGGTGTTAAGGTTGCTTATGAATAATGTGTGCGAGTGATTGAAAGATCTCTTGTGTATTTATTTTCCTTTACAGTAGTGTTCTCAAATACAAGGTTATGTGTCTCAAAGTGTGTTTCTTTATTTTACATTGAAATCATTTCTTTATGTTCATTTTTTCAAGCACAACAAGCATTGTGGTCTAGGAAGTTTTCCTCTAAATCACCTTTTAGTTAAGGATAAAGGGTTTGCAGGATTCCATTTTTTTTACCTTTCTTAATGATTAGCATAGATCTTGTTTAGAATTCATTTATTTGTAGTAAGCAGGTAAGAACCTCTCATTCTGATAAATGCATATTGTGACTATGTAAGGGAACTAATTTCTTTGTGGAAAGTGTCAGATCTAAATCATATTCCTGGCTTAGTTAATCACTTGTCTATTTAAAGTCTTTAATTACATGAATTGAATATTGTTATAATTTAGATCGAAGAATACAAGTTGAACCTTTCTATCTGAATCAATATCCTTTATAGATATAAGGGTTTACTCGAGACACAATGTTAAATATTTCAGAGCGGAATATAATTAAAACACATTTGTAAGGTGATTTATTTATTCAAGCACAAGATTTTGACAATTGCATTAAGGTTTGATAAAATTTCCATTTGATTGATTTCTTTATTCAAGCACAAGATTTTGACAATTGCATTAAGGTTTGATAAAATTTCCATTTGATTTTTCAATTTATATTTTGAAGAAGCATGTGATGGTTTGGGAATTTTGATCTTGATTTGAATCACAGTTCCCTTTTCGTACCTTTTGATTTTAGGCTTGATATCACAGTATTTTTGTTGGTTAAGGAATATAATATTGTTGAGTGTAGAAGCAAGTTCGTTCCAGTATAGGAACAAAGTCGTTGTAGTGCAAGAAAAAAATCATTCCAGTATAGGAACAAAGTCATTCTAGTGCAGGAAAAAAATCATTCCAATATGGGAACAAAATGTTGAGATTGCAACAAGATGATGGAGCTTAGTGAAAAGAGTCGCCTTCACTAAGTGGGCCCGCGGGCTATTTTTGGCGCAAGTCTATTTTTAGACTATGTCTATTT
>APFE031240356.1:26848-98081 GCA_000404065.3 Pinus taeda | reverse complement strand
ATTGGGTAGAGATAGATGCGGATGGAGCGGCAGAGAGAGCGATAGTGCGGGGAATCCCAGGACAGCGCATAGCTAGCAGGTTGTAGCAATGCGAGAGGCACAAGTGTTTTGCACAGTGCTAGGTGGCACAGAGGTGTGCAATGGTGCGAGATGCATGAAGATGTTGCAGTAGCGCAGATGTCAGAGAGGGAGCACTTGTCAGCAGCAGGTAGAGCTTCAGCATCAGAGTATGTTTCTAGCCCAACAGGGAGGTCAGTTGGGAGGTGCAGTGCAGATGCAATGCCAGAAGATAGAACCAACAGCAACACGGATGCAGTCAGAGATCAAGGTGACAGAGACTAGAGCAGTCAGATACTGAAGAGCACATAGATGCAGAGTTTTCTGTCGACAGAGGCAATAGCAGTTAGAGACATTGATGATAGAGCAAGTGGACCGGCCAGATGTATTGCATGCAGAACATTCTAGAGTTACAGGATCAGGTTTGAGAGGAAGCCTTTCTTGTTGAGAGAGAGTGTTGAAAAGTGTGCAACAAGAAATTCTTTTTGAGAATGCAACAAGATGATGGAGCATAGTGGAAAGGAGTCGCCTTCACTAAGTGGCCCCGCAGGCTATTTTTGGCGCAAGTCTATTTTTTTTTAGACATATGAATCATGTCTATGGATTGCAGGTTGTTGTTTATGGATGATTGATCAAGTTGGGAAAAATAGATGGACTTCTATTTTTAGATCACAGCGGAGTGACTGCTCAGTCTAAATATAGAACAGTCAAATATTATTAGCTCATAATAATATTTAGACTATAAACTTTGTCTTATTCTCTTGGAGCACTTCAGGATGAGCTACGGATGTGGTACATGCAGATCCCAGAAGGAAATACGTGGTTACCTATGGGATGACTAATATTTGCATGCAGGACTTCAGTTAGAACTCAAGTGAGTTGAGTTTAGTGGACTGGAGGTGCAGTTGATGGAGTTGTGTTCAGTTTAGCTTTGTTAAACTGGTTGTATTTAGTCTAACTGGCAAATAGACTAGAGATGAGTTGGGTGAATTAGTTATTAATTAATTCACAAGTTATTAACTCATAATACAACTAATGAATACATCAGTTAACTCAGTTGCATGTCAGTGCATGTTCAGTTCAGCAGGGACAGGTGTTAGAGAATCAGATTGCTATCAGTTGTGACTATAGTTGTGCACCAGATTTGCACAATAAAGGGATTGAGTATGCCAATGAGAATTGGCCAATACCAAGTGATTATAGCCACTGCCCACATGTACCCAGTCTCAGTGATTCAGCCAAGGAAAGACAAGGCTGCTTCAAATTATCACACATTCTTGAGCAGGTATTGAGCAGCGGAGGCAGGCAAGCAGCGAAGAGATTTGAGCCAGTGATTGATTCAGATCTGAGCTGTATTGTGTGTAACAGGAGCTGGAGATACTTGTGAGAAGCATTATACTGTGTAATGTTACATGACTCAATCATTAATATACAGATAGTTGGGGTTTTTAGCGAGATGCTTTCCCCGGGATACATACTGTGTTAATGTGTGAATGCTCTTGATGTTTTATTGTTATTGATGCTGCTATATTGATGATCAATGTAGTGGAGCTTATGTATTGTGTATGTTTTCCGCAATAGTACATGATTAGGATAATCTCTGTTGAATATGTGTTAAATTATTCAAAATTTCTACACAAAATCGTTCTAGTACGAGAATGGACATGTTCCAATACAAGAACAGAGTTGTTCTAGTAGAGGAACATAGTTGTTCTAGTGCAGGAACAAAGTTATCATAACAAATGAACAAACTTGCTCTATTTTCTTAGTACAGTAATCAAAGTTCAGGAATATATTTATTTTGAGAATCTTTCAAGTTTTTCAATTGATTTGTTTTGACTTGATTGAGTGGCATGAATTTTGAATTCATTGATTTTTGAAGTATTTTTTTCAGCAAAGTCTTTTGTTACTTCCTAAGTGAGTCCAATTTCCAAAGTGGTGTGGTGTCAGTGTGTTTACAAGTGTAGGAAAATATTAGAAGGCTCTTTCTTTCATAATCTAAGTGGTTTAAATTTTTCTTCTCTAGAAGTAGGGTTTGCATAATCAAATCTAGAATCTTTAGCATTGCCTGTGCTATGCCTCAAATTTTGCGTAGCCATAGTTTGAAAATTAAGTGTTGAGGAATTGAATTGCAATTCTGGCACCCATCAAGCACGTGGTTTTTGAAGAGAAAGGTCCTAAAATGGTTGTATGTTGTTTCATTTATGCTCAGGCCCCAAGGAAGATGAATGAAGTCATAGTCAAAGATATAGTTAAATATTTCTCTATAAGCAACAAATCCTTATATACAACAAATAATAATGTTTTTACCAGCTCATCAGCGGTTTGTTTTTCTAGCTCATCAATAGTTTCAAGTCTTCAATCTCATTCCTATGAATGCGATCGAATGGTCCATGTTTGGGAATTCTATAATCTTTAGCCAATGAAATCTTGACCTAAGTATGGCATCGTATATTGACTCTATTCCATAAGCTGAGACATACCAAATAGGATTTGATTCATAATCGATCCACTCATGAGGACACAACTCAGCCACATCTACTTGTTATTCACAGAGATAGAGATCAACACTTAGCCTTGTACTTAGTTTTTCCTTTGGTTCAACTTTATCTATAACCATCATGGAGCTTCTCGGTTTATGCGTCTTTTGTTTATGAAGATAAAATGCACCACATGTAGCCTAGAACGCCTTTTTTTTTTAGATTAGAATATAATAACCAACCTTTAAATGTATTGTAACTATTTTGCTCTCTGATCCACGAGATCAGGGGATCTGATCTCATCTAGCTGGGGAATTGTTTCTCATATATAATGTACCATAACTTTGTAAGCATATGGATGTACATGAGGGACATGAGTATGTAAAATATTTTCTTTAATATAATAACACTCTGGTCTTTATTGTTATTTTGTTATGGTGTTAATAGATTATTGATCTTTAAGTAGCCTTCTTTCCAAGAAGGTAGGCCCCCCTTCTTAGGAAGAAGTTTGACATTTGTAGATGATATATTTGTAGGATTCTTATGTGAGTTGTAATTTATATTATGTTATGTTTATCTGTCTTTATTGTCAACAAGCCTTGGATCTCTTTAAATATCTCTGTTAAACCATCATTTTGTTCATGTGCCCATATATGGTATCTAAAGGTTTGGTGAGTTATTCTTCTCAGTTGAATATAGAATGGAAATGTAGTGTCTGTGAGGAAATTATACTCTGAAGATCATAGTTACATTTCTCTCACCTAAACCAACCTATATCCATTTACTATTCAATATTGAGAAGAATCAATGATCTCTTTGAAGTATTGTGTAAGTGTGACTTTTAGAAATTTCATTTATTATGCTTTCAAGGTAGCTTAGGATTTATTCTTGCACATATTGTGCTTGTGCCTTGTAAGTTTGACAATGAATGTTTGAGGTTTATGCAAATAAATAACTCAACCTTTTGGCATCATTGTTGGGGAGGTGCTAAAGGGATTAGAGCATAGGTAGGTTTCATTTTATTTTATACAACTTGGGGGAGGAGATGCAATAAGATGCAAAGATGCCTACTTCAAAATTGTTGAAGGGGTTCTAGCCTAATGCATACACTTTAGAAAGTTTCACTAAAGGCTTCTTATTCATTTTCTATAAAGTTTTAATTATACTATTGCATGGAAAGGAAATATTTCTCATGCCAAAGGACAACTTGGTGACAACATGGTCTCATTAGTTTAAGACTCCTAAGAACATGCCCAGTTTTATAATTTGCTTTGAATGGTGTGGAAGATTTAATTCATTTTCTTAGAATTTTATTTTAGTTGTAAAAGACCCACACACTAGTCCATGTACAAAATAAGGATTAGCAAAATCACCAATAAAGACTTCAAGGATGCTCAAGTTAAGTTGGGGGAAGAATGTTGCTCGAGGAAATTCCTCAAATCTTGGTAGCAGCTGGAAAAATATCTCCACTTCAAAAAGAAAAAATCCTAAGATCTATCAAAAGTATACCTATCCTTAAGGAGCCTATAGCATAGCATAAACTCCATGGTCAGCAATAAGAAGAAGACTTAGAAGAAACTAAGCAACCAATGAATATATTTTATGATGAAGATGAGAATATTTCATTTTGCACATCACTAGGTCTTGTATATGGTCAAGAAACCAACCATCATGTGTATATAATAAAGGAAGACATACAAATCAGGGATGGTGAAGAAGATACACAAGTCTAGGATGATGAAGAAAAGGACCAATGGAATTATGACTACATTGAAAACAGGCTCCAGATAATGATCAAACTAGGGCAATACCTTGTCCTTCAATACTTCTTGGAACCATATCAAGAAGATCATTTGGTTCTTCATATTTAGGTATATATTATATTTTATATTTTCAATCTAGATATGAATTCATTTGTAACATTGTTGCGCACGTGGATCCACTAGAAATATACCTATACTTGAGAAAAAAATCTTCTTTTTTTCAAGTAGGGTAGGATAAAGCAGTATATAGTAAATAAAGAAATAAATTGGTTGTCCAAATCTTCTAGTGCAACCTAGCAAGGATCTTATTAGATTACAAATAATCATGTCTCCCCAATTCGACACATTTTGGTAATGATCTATGCCATTTTTAGTATGATGAGCAGAATCTTGTTTCCTTATGTGGAATACCTGTAATAAGGATTACCTGCAGTAAGGATTATGAAGCAACATGGATTTATTTTGAATAATATAGTGTTCATCCACGTCGACAACAACCAATATCTGCAGTGTTTTAACAAGATTTTGAGTTCTTGGTCACAGGAAAAGCACAAAGGTAATATGAATATCTATAAGTTTTAATGGCATAACATGAAGGCTAACTTGAGTCAACCTAAGTTATGGATCATTTTACTCTTTCTTACTTCATTGATGCCATGGAAATTGATTTTATAAAAGTAACATTTACTGACATGCTTATGGTTTGTCTTAACTTCCTCAATCCTTTCATGATATGATTACATCTAGCCTTGTAAGTCCCTCTATGAACATTGCCAAACGGGCCTTTATAAGGATATATCCAAAAGAAAATTAATAAATAATCCATGTATGTGCCCCTCTAGTGAAATTGTAATGGAATGTCTTCATATAATGATGAATGTAATGGGAATTTTCTATCTAAAGTATCCATTATATTGCTCCATGACTTTGTAATTATTGCCCAATTTTATACCCCTATATTATCACAATTATCACCATTTCATGGGAGTACCCCCCCTATCATTATAATTTCCCTCAACCTTGTGATCATCGCCTTATACTACTGCCATTTTCCATGATTATTGCATACTATACTTTCATAAATGATTTCCCATTGTCTTTGATGCCATTGAAAATGCAGCAAGAAAAAATAGTTTTGATTTTGCCTTGGTCAAACTAGATTAAAATTTGAATTTCAATTTTAGCATAATACTTAAAGGTAGTTAATTGAAGTGAAATGGCTCTTGTCACTCACTTAATTCAGTAAATTCGAGTTGGAGACACTTGAGTTCAGTTCTACATGATTCATTGTAAATTTGTAGCAATCTATTTCAGTTAATTTGAGTTATTGTCAATTTAACTAGTTCTAACTGTTAGAAAAACTAGTGGAGGTCAAGTTGTGGATGTATAACTTCAACCAAACTAAGTGATCAATCAATTAATTGATCACTCGTTCCAAAATAGTTGTTGCATGCAAAGAATTTGAGATTTTAGTTCAAGGGAAGTGTATTATCAGTTGTAAACCAATCCAAGTTGTACAGGTGGTGCATGCTATCAGAGGATTGGCCAATGGTAATTGTGCAATTCCTTGGTGTGAAATTCCTAAATAATAGGGGAAATTTCCCAAGGGAACAACATAAGGAAATAGGAGCTTCGGAAGGCTTGAAATTGGCCAAGTGTTGGGCTAGGTTCAGTCAATCAGGCAGAGGGATAGACTATACTAGTGCAGGGTGTTCTCAGGCTTGAGCAAGCATTGTATTTCTTCTCTATTCTATGATTAATGCGATACAAATAATAAGGGGTTTTGAGTAGTTTCTTTCCCCTAGATAAATATTTGTGTATGTGTGATGTTTCCTTTTTCATGTCAATAGTTCTTGTTTTAAATGATGAATTAACTTCTGTAGATTAGTAGAGTAGCTTCAAGTCTTGTGATTTAGTAAATTTCATGAGTAGTACTGAATCTACACATTAATTTGCACATGGTATCAGAGCTGAAATAACTATAGAGTAGAGTTTTTGAAGTTGTCATTGCATGAGGTTTGAACTTATAGATCAAGTTGCAAGTTTTCTTCCGGACTAAGAATCTGGATTTCAATGTACTAAGGGTTGAGTATTCCCTTGATGGAAGATTGAATTATGTTGCAAGGAAGCACAATATGGATGAAGTAATGGAGGATAATGGGTTCAAGGAATTCATTGATAATGATATTCCGAAACCAGCAACAGTTGATGCTCACAATATACCATAATGGAAGAAGTGCGTTTTCAAGGCGAGGAGGATCATATTTGAGGGAGTATCAGACCATATTGTCTCTAATATCCATAGGAAAGAGACTTTGTATACAATGTGACAAGGGCTAATAGATTTGTTGCAGAATAGTAGTGACCACATGAATTTGACACTCAAGGAAAAGCTTTGAAATATCAAGATGCAGAGGAACGAGACCATTCCATAGTACCTGAGCAGGTTAACATAGTGTCGTGATGAACTTGGTCAAGTTGGTGTTACTATAGTAGAGGATGATTTAGTGAGCCTAGCTCTTCTAAGCCTTCCCAAGATCTGGCAAAGCTACCAAGATTTAGTGAATGGGAGGGAGAAGCTACTAATTGGAAACACTTCTGGTCTTGTTTGGTACAAGAGGAGATAAGGTGGAGCACTAGAGATATGATATCATCCAAGGATGAGGATGATGAGAAATGTGCCTTGGATAGAAAGGAAAATAAAGGGAAGGGGAAGAAATCCCAATCTAAAATAGATTCGAGTCAAGGGGGTAAGAAGAAAGACTTGTCTAGAATCAAGTGATTTCACTATCACTATGCAACAAAGTGTCTATGCAAGAAAGAAAGTAAGAAGACTATAGGAGGAGTAGTGGAGGAAGCCTTGGCTTCACAGTTCGAACTTTATTTTACCTTCATTACATGCATGGAAAGCACAGTGATGGGTAGTGTGTGGTATCTCGAAACCAGTGTCTCATTCCATATGATGGGAAACAAAGGATTTTTCAATGACTTGGAGGAGAACGATCTCCAGATGCACATCAATATGGGAGTTGATTGAAGGTATAGCGTGACTAATATTGATATAGTTACTTTTTAGCGGGAGTATCCCCCCCCCCCTCCCCGTCAGGCTCAAGGATGTGATGTTTGTACTAGGTTTGAAGAAGAATCTAGTTTCCATAGTTGTGTTGGAAGACCGTGGCTACGATGTGATATTAAGCAAGGAGAAGGATTTCCTGAGACCTGCCGTCACAGGACAATTGAAGCAGATTAGGGTTCAAGTGAAGAACCTCTACAAATTATATGTGGAAGACAGTGCATTATTGAGCACAAAAGCAAAGAAGGTGTAGAGCCAAGATGTTAGTGAATTATGGCATAGAAGACTTGGTCATTTTCATCATGGTCCTTTGAAAATCATGTAACAAATTTGTATATGCATCTCCAAAGGAGCACTAGAGTAGCGAGATACATGCAAAGGGTGTACATTGGGGAAGTACATATAATCCACCTTCAATGATCAAGAAAATAGGGCACATACAGTCATTGAAAGGATCCACTCTAATGTCTATGGACCTTTCTTGACAACCTCCATTGCCAAGCACATGTATTATGTTATATTTGTAGATGATTTCTCACCAAAGTGCTTGATCTACTTCATGTAGAAGAAAGGCTAGACATTCTCCAACTTTTTTGAGTTTAAAGCACTTGTTGAGAAAGAGACTGGAAATAAAGTGTAGGCCCTTTGGAGCGATAATGGTGGTGAGCACATGTCGAATGAGTTTAAAATTTTATGTGTAAAGGAAGGAATTCAACAGGAATTTACAACACTCCATAACCCACAACAGAATGGGGTGGCTGAGAGGAAGAAAAAAATTATTGTGGGAGAAGCATGGAAGATGTTGCATGGCCAAAGCCTCCCTCTACACTTATGGGCTGAAGCATGCAACACAACCGTCTATTTATAGAACAAGAGTCCTCACAGGATTCTTGGCATGAGTGTGTACCAAAGGAATATTTTTCATGGAATAAACCAGATGTGTCACACTTCAAGATCTTTGGATGATGATCCAAATGGATCCTAAAAACCTCTAAGTCTTCACATAGTTAAAAACTATCGCATAAAGAAAACCTTTAAAAAATACGGATTACACTATCGGGAGCGAAAAACATGAAGAAATAGTGGAAAAACATAGTATCAGTGGTTTAAAACTACTTTGCATGACAGCTGTCGCATCTGGCCGATCAACAATCCAGATCTGATCGACATATCACAATCGGCGAAGGCAGGCAAAGCTTATCAGAGGTGACCATAGAAATGTTGCGATAGTGATTAGCGAGGTCAATGAGGACCATTGATCAAGCGCGCAGATCGACAGCCCAGGTTAACTCGCAATATCGCAATCGGTGATCACAGAGGAGCGCTTACAAACGGCCCGAGGGTCTATGTGATATGCGATTGCGATCAATCGCATTGCAATATCACATCGGAGCTATGCAAAGGAGAAGTGCTAATAATAACTATGACTACGATAGCCGGACCTGATAAAATTATGAACGATATTTGCTTTTGAGATTCGAAAAAAAGGGTTTTCCTTTGTATTTCGTGTTTTCGTTAAATAAACGAAATACAAAGGATAAAGCGTTGATGCAATGAAAACGGACCCGAAAGGATTTATTAATGTTGTTGTATATTATTTCAAGTCTGATATAAGCCATTTTGTAGGATTTTCACGTTTTAATGTATTTTTCAAATACAAAGGGAAATCACAAAACAAGCGCGATTTCGAGCGGGCTGAAGGCAGTAAGTTGTTTTGACTGGGCTCCGCTCGAGCCCATACATTGGTTTCCACGTGTCCAGGTGCCAAAGAGAGAAAACCACCCTTTTCAGGTGGTTAACCCCCATATGCAAGAGCCGCCCGAAATGAACCTCAACCATTTGATCAAGATCTCCCAGATCAACAGTGGAGATGCGATAAGCGATATAAAGGTGGACCCGATAGGAGTTATGAGGCAGAATTTATAGTGTTTCAAATCCAATAAATGGTAGATTGGCGGATTTTCACAGTTTTACATGTATTTCTCTGTGTAAATGGAGAACGACCATTTCTGGGAATTGAAAGGCATCGATGGTCCATTCCGTTACATAACAGGTGGCCACCATCCCTGAAGGCATTTAGCAATGATTGCTAATGCTCAGAGGGGGATTCGAGCGAACAAAGGCTAGGAGCTAGAGAGCCCGAGAAGGGGAAACAAATAGACAGTGTTGATTAACTTTAAAGCCATAGAAGACAGAAGACATAGGACAAGTAGTGTTGAGACATAGAGCAAACAGAGACAGAGAGTCAGTGAGGAGAGTTTGTGTACTCAGAAAGACTTGGGGGGTCCAAGTAAAGCCATGTTATTTTGTATTTGTTGTGTGAGACTCAAATTGAGCTTACTTTTGTAAAAATCTATTTTCAAAGACATAATAGAGAGGTCACCATTGAATGTTAGACCAAGAGACGTAGCCCAGGAGTGTTGGGCGAACTCCATATTAAACCTGTTATGTTTATGTATTTTTGTCTATTATGTTCCTTTAACTGCTTCATTGTCTATGTATTTCACAATCTTATCAATCCATTGCACAAAGTAACCTAAGCAAATCCATGCACATGAGTTTGTAATACCTTAATAATTGTCTAAGATCTCATTATCAGATCAAGTGGTATCATAGCTTTAGGTTTGGTAAGGTTAGACAAGCTTGTGCTAGATTGTTGAATGATAACTAGGTCAAAGCTAAAATTAGGAGAAGGAGAACTGGTTGATGCTAACCTAGAAATTGGAAGAGTCTATCCTAGGAGGAAAATGATAGAACAAGTCTCAGCGGATTCAAACTCTCAGTTCATGGATAGTTTCATGACAATGAGAGCCATGGTGGAAGAGATGTATCGAGAATTTAAGAAAGGTCGAGGTGAAAGTACTTCAACCTCCAAACAAGACAAAGGAATAGAGGAACCTCTTCCAGATGGCCATTCAGAAGCCAAAGGGAAAAGGGAAGAACCTCCTCCTTCAACACCTCCTTCTAGCCCTGAAAATAAAAAGAAGAAAACATCTTTGATTAAATTAGATGTAAAATTTGATTTTCCAATATATGATGCAGAATTAAATGCAGAAAAGCTAGATAACTGGATGAGAAAGATTGATGTATATTTCAGGGCACATCGATTCAAAAAGGAGAAAGATTTAGCTTGCTAGCCTTCGCCTTGGAGGAACTTCCCTCGTGTGGTGGGAAGGCAAGATGCAAGCTGATTTAAAGAAGCATGGTAAAATTATTTCTACTTGGAATGAATTTGTTTCTGCCATTAAAAAACAATTCTATCCACTAGCTTATATGCAACAAGCAATGATGAGTTGGCAAAATCTTCACCAATTAAAGGGCCAAAGTGTACAAAGCTATACCCAGGAATTTAGAAAAAGAGCTTTAATTCTAGGCATTTCTCTAGACTCACCTAAAACTTTGTTGAAGTATATAGATGGTTTGCACAACTATTTAAGGCATATCGTTCTCATGTTTAACCCCACTAGCATAGATGAGGTATCCGTTCCTGCTACACATCTAGAGGCTAGAGGCAAGAATGTGAACCAAGAGATTGGGGGATCATTAAAACCCACTGCAATCAAGAACAAGGAAAAGAAGAAGCAAAAATGGAAGGAGAGGAAGACAAACATTGTACAGGAAGACAAACCTTCATGCACTCACTGCAAGAAGGATGGACATGATGATGAACACTACTGGTCTTTACATCCAGAGCTAAAACCCAAGAAGTTCGGTGGTAAGAAGAAGAAGACTGTTGCTGCTATTCAAAAAGACTTGGGGTCAAACTCAGGTGATGAAACAACAGTCACAGCCACATGTATAAAAGGTTATCCGCTTTATAGAATGCAAAGATCAAGAAGCAGGTACAGTAGCTGCTCAATAAAGTGTTCATAAGGCCAAGCACATCACAATGTGGATCTCCAATTGTGTTGGTGAGAAAGAAATATGGTTCATGGTGGATGTGCATTGATTATAGAGCACTGAATAAAATAAAGATCAAGAATCGTTATCCTCTTCCTCGCATAGATGATCTATTAGACCAATTGAAAGAAGCAGATTACTTTTCCAAGTTGGACTTGCGTAGTGGCTATCATCAGGTAAGAGTTGTAGAACAAGATGCATATAAGACTACTTTCAAAACAAAGCAAGGGTTGTACAAATGGCTAGTTATGCCTTTTGGCTTAACTAATGCTCCTGCCACTTTCATGAGAGTTATGAATGATGTAATCAAACCTTTTATTGATGATTTTTTAATTGTATACTTAGATGACATTCTTGTTTTCAGTAAAACATGGGAAGAACAATTAAAGCATGTAAAGCAGACTCTAGATGTTTTGAAAAGAGAAAATCTCTATGTTAAGTTATCAAAATGTGAATTTGGCCAAACATCTTTGAATTATTTGGGTCATATTGTAGGGGGTGGTGAATTAAAGATAGATCCCTCTAAGGTTGAAGTCATTATGAACTGGCCTAAAACCAAATCTGCTACAAAAGTTAGGAGCTTCCTAGGAGCACCACAATATTGGAGAAAGTTTATTGCTAACTTTTCCTTGATTGCAACTCCCTTACATGCTTTAATAGGATTGAACAAGGTGTTTCAGTGGGGAGGAAAATAGAAGAAAGCCTTTGACACCTTGAAAGAAAAAATTAGTACAACACCAGTACTAACATTGCTAGATCTTCAAAGACCATTTGAGATTGAAACAGATGCCAATGACTAGGCCATGGGAGTAGTGTTGATGCAACATGGTAAACCCATATGCTATCATTCTGAGACATTTAATTCTACAGTATTTAATTATCCCACATATGATAAAGAATTGTATGTATTATTAGAGAGTGTGAAAAAGTGGAAACGTTAACTAATGAGCAAAGAAACAGTTATACATACTGATCATCAACCACTTCAATATTTGCACTCACAAACTAAATTGCAACAATCAAGACACTATAAGTGGATGGGTTTTCTACAATAGTTTCATCTTGTCATTAGATATAAGAAAGGCATACACAATAAGGTTCCAGATATGTTATCCAGAACAATCATAAATGCATCTGTGATACTTAAGCATAACTCAATATGGCATGAAAGCTACATTGAACAATAGGCTCAAGATGTAAGATTTTAAAGATGTATATGCAACTTTAAGTCATGGAAAACAAGTAGAAGAATTTGATTATCATGTTAAGGACCAACTCTTATATCATTTGGGAAAGTTGTGCATTCCTCAAACTGAAAGAGTTAACATAATCTGAGAAGCACATACTTCTCTAATATCAAGTCATTTTGTTGTAAGTAAAACAGTTGCTCAGCTACAAAGGTTCTATTATTGGCTAAGAATGCATGAAACAGTTTCTAGATATATTAAAGGGTGTACCATGTGTGCTAAAATCAAGCCCAGCAATAGCAAAATAGGCTTGTACACTCCACTTCCAGTTCCTTCTCATCCTTGGGAAAGTGTTTCCATGGACTTTGTTGGAGGATTGCCAAAGTCTAGAAAGGGTCATTGTTAGGACTCCATATTGTCTACTTTTGACCTTATATTTTGTCATGATGTTACCCATTTTAGTCCATAAGTTGAAACCCTTGATAACATTTTGACCTCATTATTCCAAGGTATGAAGTAACTCTCCTCATTTGCTATATGTTTAATTATTCAACACATATTCATGTTATCTTTATAATTAATCTTTGGAAGTTGACTAAGTCACTGACAATTGTTGGAACTGTTCGAAGTCCACAGAATTATAATTCACAGTTGTTGCAACACCAGAAACAGCAACTGACTAAAGCAGGTAAAGTCTTAATTTGCAAAGGATGAAACAGCAATTGTCGAGCAGGGTAGTAACCATCTGAAGCTGGCAGAACTATACTTGGCAGATGCTGATATAGCACAATTAGCAAAACTTAGTCGCAGATGCTGGAACACCAGGAACAACATGAGAAATTCAAGGAACAGTTGAGATTTATCAATTCAACAACAACAGTGGAACAGTCAAGGATAGTACAAGGACCCCAAGGAGATAGACGAAGACTACCAGTTTTGCAACAGCGGAAGGATCCGACTAAACGAAGGATGACAAAGATATACACTATTGTAACAGCATGCTATAACAAGAACTGATTTCCTATTTTTGTACAAAAGGATCAAACTGAATGAATAATGACAATCTATTGTAATAGATGTCTCCTCTATAAAGAGGAGACATCTACAGTTGAGAGAAAAGGGGGAGTTATAACAGAAGTATTGTAGTGCAGAGCAAGTCTGAATTTTTATTGTAATTGGACATTTTGGCAGATGAATAAAGCACTGTTATGAGCATTTTAACTTAGCGTCTGTGTTCAGGGGAATATTGTGAGAGGGACAGGGCCCACCTTCTTCACAAGATTCACCCATTTCTTTTCTGTTAAGTGTGTGTGTGATTTCTGTACATTTCTAGCCTTGCTTCCGATATTTCCTTTTTGCTGATACTCTATTTCCTTGATCGATTGGTGCTGTGAGAGTGTGTCACCGGTGATTAAGATTTTCAGTGTGTATTGGCAACTGGTCACAGAGGCAGGTGCTGGACATCTTTATTCTGAGGACAGGGTCCTAGTCCTCTGTTACAAACGGCCATCATTTCTTTCTGCAGATTTGTTACCATTAATTCATTTCATTTCATTTCTGCAATAGCTTATAACTGTTGTAACACTTTGATAGGAAGTAGATCTGTTTATACTACAGCCTTTAATGCTTTTAGAATTAAGTGCATATAGTACGAGGTCCCAGAGAACAAGTTCCTGAAGACCTCAGATCCAGTATTCCTCCCAAACAGATCACCAGACGAAGGAAGTACTAGGACCTGAAAGGAAGCTGGAAACACCAGAGCACGTTGAGGAACCAATAGAAGAACCTGAAGAAACAGAAGATACTGAAGACAAGGCAAGCGATTCAGGGAAAATACCAATGGAGGATAATAGAGCAGAAGGAAGGGGGGAAATTCACTCTCCACCCTGGAATTTCCTATTGGGGATCTCCCAAGAGGAGTAATCCCTATGAAGAATATTCCACCTGCAGCATTACCTAATTTTCATGGGTTATCCTCTGAAGATCCTGATGAATTCCTCTTTGAATTTGATATACTGTGTAGGAGTTATGATTATGTAACTCCTGCTCAGAAATTAAAACTGTTTCCAGCAACACTGAAAGGTAACGTGTTAAGATGGTTTATGAGCTTAGGGGCTCAGGTAATCACTACGTGGGATCAGATGAAAGAAAGTTTTCTGACCAAATATCAGGATTACTGTCGAACAAGAGAAAGGAAGGAAGAATTGTTTAAAATGGTCCAGAAAGAGGACGAGAATCTAGAGGACTTTGTAGAGGGACTGCAATATAATCTACAGCGATCAGATCATCCAACTATGAGTAAGGATATTCTGAAGACAATACTGCTAAAAGGGGTATGAGATGACTGCCTGGATATGATAAATATGCTTGGAAAAGGGGATATCTCCAAAGAACCATTTGATGAGATTATCAATCTCTGTATGAGATGTTCCAGAGGAGCAGCAAGCAGATCTAAAAGCAGGGACATCATATACTCAAGAGTCCAGAAATCAGCAAGTGGAGGAGCAACACGAGCCGAAATAGGTAATTTGCTTGAAGAATTTAAAACTGAAATGTTAAGCTCTTTTACTTCACAAATTGATGCCCTGCAGGTTAAAAAGAAACAGGCAGAAGCAGAAGCTGCTCTGGCTATTTTCTGTTCCAAATGCAGAGGGAAGCACCCACTGAGGGAAAGCCCATTGGACAAGGTACCAATTTGTACCATCTGTGAAAAGGATCATGAGACTCAACAATGCCCTTCTTTGCCAGGAATAAAGGAAGCACTGCAATCAACTAAAGAAGAAGCTGAAGCAGTGTACCTGATGACACAAAGGAGGCAATGGCAACCACAAAGACAAGGTATGAATTCTAACACATCATTTAGTCATTGGAATAGTCACTCTCCTTTTCAAACAAATTACCCACCCATGAATCAAATGCAATACCCACCCTTTAATCCAATGCAATTTTCACCTATGCAGCAACCAAATCCTCCTTTTACCGACCCTACCATGTGGAATCCTTAGACTCTTCAGCAACCTTATTTCAATCAATGGAAGCCAAACTGGACAGCCCAACAGATTCCATTTCCTCAACACCAACAATCCCTTTCCTTACCATCTAACTCCGCCGAATAACCAGTCAATCAGACCCCAACTGCCTGTACAACCTAACCCCAACCCGAATAATAATAAAGCTCAGCAGGTAATTAATATTCAAAGTCAACCTATTTCCCCTATGCAATGTAATGATATCCATTTACGTTCTGGGAGGATAGTTGAACCCATCATTGATGACATTACTGACTCTAAAAAAGAGGAAACTAGAAAAGAAAAGTCATCTAACAACAATGCTGAAACGGTTGAATCATCTTCTAACAAGACTGCTCAAACAGCAGAGCCACCCTTCCCTGAACGACTGGCTCTTACTAAAACATTTGAGCCACCTGCTTTTAACCTTTTAGGAGAACTACAGAATTTATATGTCAAAATTCTGCTATTGCAAGCACTAAGAGATGTTCCTATTTATGCTAGAACTGTTAGGGATATCTGTATCAAAAAGCCTGGAAGAAAAGCTAAGGAACCCCTCACAGTCCACGTGATGGGAGAACTGACTGCTTTGATGACAGAAAAAGACCCCCCTGTGAAATATGGTGACCCTGGTCACCCTACAGTAACAGTTCACGTTGGTAAAACCTTTGTCTCTAAAGTTCTAGTAGATCTGGGTGCTACAATAAACATTATGACACTTGAAACAACGCAATTACTGCAGTTGAAAAATTTAATTAGGGAAACCCCAACCATCCTAGAGCTGGCTGACCGCTCTTCAATTAAACCCGAAGGATTCATTGAAGACCTGGTAATTTCTGTAGAATCTTGGAATTACCCAGCCGACTTTGTTGTGTTACAAACTAAAACAAAGTTGGGGGGTCATCCACTGATTCTAGGAAGACCTTGGCTGGCTATAGCAGATGCTTTCATCAGCTGTAGGTCTGGATCAATGACAATATCTAATGGGCAGGAAACCAAACAGCTAACTCTTTATCCTCGTGCCACACCCATGATTAATAACGACAATTCAGTATGGCTAGATTATGAGAATGAGGAAACCCAACCTATTTTAACTGTCGGTCAAGCTTTAACTTTCAAAGACTCAACCGAAGATGAATTAATTAGCAACTTTATTTCTGAACCTTCTTCGGTCAGTCCAGAAATACATAATCACTTCACTGCAATATTGGAATCTGAATCCCAGCACAACCTTGAAACTGAAAATTTACCTCAGACATTAGCTGGCAGCCCCTCCAAAAGTATAACAGTAGAAATCGAGCCAGGTAAAACATTAAATATAAATCCTAATCTAACAGACGATAAAAAATAGCAGTTAATGAAGCTACTCCGTGAAAATAAAGAGGCATTCGCATGGGATTATACAGATATGAAGGGGATTTCTCCTTAACTATGCACCCACCGCATTTATATTAAAGAAGGATCCCGCCCAGTCTGTCAACCCCAACAACAAATGAATCCCAATTTAAGGGAAATTGTAAAAGAAGAACTTCAAAAATTGTTGAATGCAGGATTTATATACCCAATATCTGATAGTGAATGGGTTTCTCCACTAGTAATTGTACCCAAGAAAAATGGGAAATGGTGAGTATGTGTGGACTATAGAGCCCTAAATAAGGCCACCCAGAAAGACCATTTTCCTTTACCATTCATTAATCAGGTATTAGATAACTTGGTAGGTAAGAAATTCTTTTCCTTTTTGGATGGATTTAGCGGATATAATCAGATAAAGATTGCACCCCAGGATTAGGACAAAACCACTTTTACTAGCCCATGGGGGACCTTTGCCTATAGGGTTCTTCCATTTGGGCTATGTAATGCCCCAACAACATTTCAAAGGGTGGTGATAGGGATTTTTTTTGATATGATAAATGATTCCTTAGAAATATTTATGGACGACTTTACTCCTTATGGCACAACCTTTGAGGATGCTCTACAGAACCTTGAAAAAGTACTTAAGCGTTGTATAGAAGCACACCTTGCCTTAAGTACTGAAAAATGCTATATGATGATGAATCAAGGTATTGTATTGGGTCACTTCATTTCATTTTTAGGAATTCAAGTCGATCCAGCTAAAATACAGGTAATTCAGACCCTCCCTATCCCCATAACCCAAACTGATGTGAGAAGTTTCTTAGGACATGCCGGGTATTATAGAAGATTTATCAAGATTTTTTCTAAAATAGCTTCTCCTCTGTTTGTGTTACTAACGAAAAATGTTGAATTTAAGTGGACTGATGATTGTGAAAAAGCATTCAATGAACTTAAACATCAGTTGTCTACAGCTCCCATTTTGAGAGGACCTAATTGGGCACTCCCCTTTCATATATCTTCTGATGCCTCAGACACTACCATTGGAGCTGTCTTGGGACAGGAAGAAAACAGTCTTCCCTATGCCATTTATTTTATTAGTAAAAACATGAGTCCCGCAGAACTTAATTATACAGTTACTGAGAAAGAATTCCTAGCAGTTATTTATGCTATCAATAAGTTTCGACATTACATTACTGGTTATACTACTTTTGTGCATACTGACCACTCGGCCATTAAATACTTAATGAACAAATCAGTTACAAATGCTCGAGTTACCAGATGGTTATTGTTATTACAAGAATTTGATATCACAATTGTAGATCGACCAGGAAAAGAAAATGTAGTTGCTGATTTCCTTTCTCAGTTAAAAACTAATGAAAATATTCTAGCAGATGATTCTTTTCCTGATGAGTATTTATTTGCAGTATCTACTCACTCACCTTGGTATGCAGACATTGCCAACTACTTAGTTGCAGGGAAATTACCATCACACCTATCGCATAGAGAAAAAAGGAAATTATTCAGCAAAGCGCTAGGTACAGTTGGATAAGCGGCTGTCTATTTCACACAGGACTCGATCAGGAGATCCGGAGATGCATTGGCGAAGATCAAATTTATGATGTATTGAAAGCCTGCCACGATGGCCCTTGTGGATGACATTTCACAGACAAAAGAACAGCACACAAGGTTCTCAGGATGGGTTACTATTGGCCCTCAATCTTCAAGGATGCAAAGAAATATGTCAGGGCCTACGATAGCTGTCAAAGAATGGACCAACCTAATCACAGGGATGAAATGCCACTCAATCCCCAGGTAATTCTTGAACCATTTGAAAGATGGGCACTAGATTTTATAGGTCCCATTAACCCTCCATCCAATCAAAAAGTTTACATACTAGTATGCACGGATTACATGACTAAGTGGGTAGAAGCTAAAGCACTCCTCAAAGCTAATGAAGAATCAGTATTAACATTTTTATTTGAAGAAATCTTCGTTAGGTTTGGACTGCCTAGGGAACTAGTCACTAATGGACGACCTCCTTTTAACTCTCATGGCTTCAAAGACACATTGCAGAAATACCATATCAAGCATAAAATGACCACACCTTATCACCCCCAGTCAAATGGGCAGGTGGAAAGCACCAAAAAAGTCATAGAAGCTATTTTGACAAAAACAATAAAGGAAAACAAGAGGGACAGGTTTCAAAAGTTGCCTAAAGCACTATGGGCTTATAAAACCACTTGGAGGAATACTACGGGCTTTTCACCCTATGAATTAGTTTTTGGTCAAAATGTTGTTTTCCCTCTAAAGTTTGAAATCAAAACTTTAAGAACTGCTTTAGCTGTTAACCTTGATTTGACTGATGCACAAACAGCCAAGTTGCAGCAGCTTCAGGAACTAGATGAGAAAAGATTGGATGCCATCCATCAAACAACCATGATCCAGCAACAAAGAACCAGATGGCACGACAAAATTATTAAGCAGAAGCAGTTCCAGAAAGGTAACTGGGCTTTACTATATGACTCCCGTTTTGAGAATTTCCAAGGTAAATTAAGAACAAGGTGGCTAGGACCTTATGAAATAGATGTTGTTTTTCCAAACGGAACAGTCAGACTCTTAACGATTGATGATAATAGAACACCGTTATTAGTGAATGGGTATCGACTCCGTTCGTATCAACGACCTGTTTCTAAAGAGGATTTCAAAGCTACTTGCATGGCAGACTTACATTATGTTTTTTTGGGGGAACCTGCTGTCCCTCAAGGCACTTAAATTTCTGTTTATTTATTTATTTTTTAGATTAGATTTCTTAAACTAATAATCCCTGCCAAGGGTTGCCATGTTACAATTAATTGTTTTGCAGATCTTAGTTTCGGAGGATGGCTGAGAATAAAAAAAAATTCCAAAAGAATCACTTTGCAGGTTGGAAACGTTTTTCGGACCATAAATCAAGTTTTTCATTATGTCCCGTTGCTGCAACACCATTTCCCGTTGCTGTAACACCATTTCCTGTTGCTGCAACACCATTTCCTGTTGCTGCAAGACCATTTCCCATTGCTGCAACACCGCTCCCTATTGCTGCAACACCGCTCCCCGTTACTGCAACGCCACTCCCTATTGCTGCAATACCACTTTCCATTGCCACAACACCACTTCCCGCTGCTGCAGCACTAACTCATGTTCCGACAACATCACTTTTCAATGCTGTAATACTAGTTTCAGTACTTAATGAACCATCATCCTGATGGAACATATTATGCTTCACTAAAGGAACCAGCCATGCACTCTGATAATTACACTTCGTCACTACTACTTCCTGTCAAATCGCTTGTATTTTCACGCCTGTAAACCCGTTGAAATTATGATTAATCCAACAAAAGACAAGATAAGGCTTTTGGCGTGCGACTAAGGGTAAAAGTAAAGGTACGCATGTTTAAGTGTGAATATTAAATTATAGTTAATGTGGAGATGTTGATACGACTACCGAAATCATTGTACTACCAATCAGATCATTCAGTCGTAGATTTGGGGGGATAACCAAAATATTTTAATTATTTCATAACACGTCAATTACCGCCACCCTTACTCCTCGCGGTAATATCTAAAAGTCACCTCGTCGTGGCATATCCTCATTTGTAACGGTTTAATCTGTCTCAAACTCGGTAAGTAGGCTCTGCATTGTGTATTTTCACTGGATCAACAGCTATGTGGGGAAATCTGATCACATATGAACCTGGCACAACAACGCTACTAGAAATCTACCCCGAGGTTTACCAAATTTTCCTGTGAGCAGGATGGGTAGACTACTTTAGAAGACTCACGGATTTCAACACACAACAAGTGTTGGAGTTTGCATGCAACTTAAGAGTAGGATTTTCTACGGTCCAGGGAGTACAAATTCCAGTAACAGAGGAAGATGTAGCCAAAGTTCCTGGGTTACCGACCAATGGTACACGCTGGTTTAGTAGAAAACATCTTATTCTGAATGCGCAGTAAGGCTTTTTCCTATTAGGCGAGCACGTGGAGGCCAAAGGTAGAGGGGTCGCACTTCAGTCACTGCCTCCACCATGGCCAAAGGTTGTGGAGTTTGTCAAGCAATATTTGACTTGTGAAGGTCATTACTAGGTAATTTATCAACACGACTTCATTTTGTTAAATCATTTGAGGCATGGTCAGTTGATAAACATGCCTTATTATCTATTGGGTTGTCTAAAAAATATGTCATGTTATACCGGAAAAGCAAAGCATCCGCTCCTTTCACTGAAACACCACCGTTTAGCCCAACTTTTAATAAATAGAGGCTTTGCTCTAAATCATCCACCTCCCCTCATTAATTCTCCAGCAACCAGAGCAAATACCCCAACAACCAGAGAAAATACCCCAGGAAATTCCCCAACAATTAGCAGCAGAAACACCCCTACAGAGGACCCCATCCCCCAATGAAGCTCAACCATCTACCCCCATGCTTCATATCTCCAATGATGACTCCGATGATAACATCCCCATCATTCTTCTTAAAAGAAAAAAGCAACAGAAAACTGAAACTCCACCAAAAAGGAGAAGAACCAGGGCTTCGGTCAAAGCAGCTGCTATTCCCAATAGTTCCCCCAGTCTGAAGGAAAGTGGCCGAAAAAGAAAAAATACTGATTTTCCTGCCTCCTTACCGAGGCAGCAAACACGGTCGACTGTAGCAGTTAAACCCACCAGCCTTGTGATCCCCAATTCTCCACCCATCACCCTAACACCCCGCATTCCAACCATCCCTGAGCAGTCCCTTTCCTCACCCTCTGGGGCTGAGATGCAGAGCGTTGACAATTTTGTGACTTTATTTTCTGAGGCAGCTGTTACACAAGAACCAGCTGTCGAAAAATCTAAAGTAGACACCCAAGGTGATATTGGGCAAGTGGCCGCTACACAAGAACCAGCCACTAACCCAACAGGTGACACACAAGAACCACCTGTTGGGGATGCAAATGACCAAGTGGATGTGGAACAACAATCCCTTCCTCCGTTAAAACCTGCAGATACACAAGCTTCGCCTACCATAGCCTCCTTGCAGGAAGAAATTGAGTTTCTAAACTCTCAAATTAAGGATTATCAGGTGGAGATAATAATGGTTAAAGAAGCCTATCAGAATGAATATAATCTCCACATCTTAGCACGGGTAGCGTCTGTAACAGAAAAGAGTCAATACAATGAGTATATGTGCAGTGAGTGTGGTGAACTGTACACTCAAGCAGGATATAAGATAGTCCAGGTTCCAATGACCAAAGCTAATCCACAGCCCTCTACTGCTGTAATCAAAACAGAACAACCTGCTGCTACACAAGAACCAGCAGGAGAAACAGAACAACCTGTTGCTACACAAGAACCAGCAGGAGAAACAGAACAACCTGATGTTACAAAAGAACCAACAGGAGAAACAGAACAACCTGTTGTTACACAAGAACCAACAGGAGTTGCAGAAGAAGAAATAGAACAACCCGCTGTTACACAAGAACCAGCAGGTTTTCTAAGAATTGTAAAAGAAGAAACAGAGCAACCTGCTGTCACACAGGAACCAACAGGTTTTTCAAGAGTTGTGGAGAAAGACATAGAACCACCGCGGACCACCCAAACTACTACAGAACATAAATCCTTTTCTGATGCCTATGCATAGACTGAACCTCCCTGTGTCAGTGATGCTCACACGAAGACCTCTAGTTTTCAACAACTAAAGGACACATGGAGAACAGAATATGAGCTTTCACAAGGGAAGACATTCCAACAGCAAAAGTCAACTCGGTTCAGCTATGCATACAGAAATTGGGATGCACTTGAACATTCTCAAGCTTAACATAAAGAAAATAAGGAAGTAAAAGCTAGGCTGTCCCGCATCTTCGATCTGGTCCAGAGGGTACTAGCTACAAGAAAACCCTCTTTCAATTATGCAGTATTCTTGAGAGAATGGTTGGCGTTCTTGCAAATAAAGGTAATTAAAGATGGAAGACCCTACCAAGTTGATACACCTGATCAATTTATTGAAACATTCAGAGAAGCACCAAACAATGATCAAAACTTGCTCTGTGAACTCTATCTTCACAATGAGGCCATGCCTGAAGATAGAGTGATGAATATACTCCCTATTTTTGGTGATATCCAAATAAGAGCCTTCATCTCTTTTCTAGCCAATCAACTTACTTGGAAAAATGCCTATATGTCAGCAACGCATAATGAGCAGAACTGCCTTCTCTGGATTCGAAATGAACCACAGAATGTAGCTACCTTCATTGCACAGCATCAAAAAAATTTAAGTAATCCAGAGTTGGTTGATCATATGAGGAAACTACAGGTAGTAGTCTTGCAGGACTGCCAACATTATGTAAAAACAAAAGGGGCGCTGGCCATCGAAGCAAACAATTTATTTTGGGAACATTGTCCCAAAGAGAGACAGGAATATCATCCTTACAATCCCCTCAATCTTCAGGTAGCAATTTCATGCATAACTTATTATGTCAAATGTATGGAAAAGTGTGCTGAGAGGTGGATTGTCTACCATTTTCATTTCCCTCTCTTATGGTTACTTGGTCAGCAATATAAGGCTCATTACAAACTGACCAAAAAGGAGGAGGTGGCAATATGGCAACAATTACAGAGTGTCCAGGGAAGAAGCAGGTCTGATAAAACCTTCTTTAGCTACTGTATTAGCAACTTACACTGTTCATCCCAGTACTCCGACTTAGATTCAGAGTAAACGTTGCATGAGAACATGCAACCCTATCAGTTGGGGGGGATGTTAGGACTCCATATTGTCTACTTTTGACCTCATATTTTGTCATGATGTTACCTCTTTTTAGCCCTTAAGTTGAAACCATTGATAACATTTTGACCTCATTATTCCAAGGTATGAAGTAACTCTCCTCATTTGCTATATGTTTAATTATTCAACACATATTCATGTTATCTTTACAATTAATCTTTGGAAGTTGACTAAGTCACTGACAATTGTTGGAATTGTTCAAAGTCCGCAGAATTATAATTCACAATTGTTGCAACACCAGAAACAAAAACTGACTAAAGTGGGTAAAGTATTAATTTGCAAAGGATAAAACAAAAATTGTCGAGCAAGGCAGTAACCGCATGAAGCTGGCAGAACTATACTTGGCAGATGCTCACATAGCACGATCAGCAAAACATAGTCGCAGACGCTGGAACACCAGGAACAACATGAGAACTTCAAGGGAACAATTGAGATTTATCAAATCGACAACAACAACGGAACAACCAAGGATAGTACAAGGACCCCAAGGAGTTAAACGAACACTACCAGTTTTGCAACAGCAGAAGGATCCGACTAAACGAAGGATGATAAAGATATACACTGTTGTAACAGCATGCTGTAACAGGAATTGATTTCCTATTTTTGTACAAAAGGATCAAACTGAATGAATAATGATAATCTATTGTAATAGATGTCTCCTCTATAAAGATGAGACATCTACAGTTGAATGTTAGCGAGTTATAACGAAAGTATTGTAGTGCAGAGGAAGTCTGAATCTTTATTGTAATTGGACATTTTGGTAGATGAATAAAGCACTGTTCTGAGCATTTTAACTTAGCATGTGTGTTCAAGGGAATCTTGTGAGAGGGACAGGGCCCACCTTCTTCACAATATTCACCCATTTCTTTTCTATTAAGTGTGTGTGTGATTTCTGTACATTTCTAGCCTTGCTTCTGATATTTACTTTTTGCTGATACTCTGTTTCCTTGATCGATTGGCGCTGTGAGAGTGTGTCACCGGTGATTAGGATTTCCAGTGTGCATTGGAAAATTGGTCACAGAGGCAGGTGCTGAACATCCTTATTCTAAGGATAGGGTCCTGGTCCTCTGTTACAAACGACCATCATTTCTTTCTGCAGATTTGTTACCATTAATTACTTGCTTTCATTTCATTTCTACAATAGATTGTAGCTGCTATAACACAGAGTAAGGGTTTGATAGAAAGTGGATCTGTTTATACTACAACCTTTAATGCTTTTAGAATTAAGTGCATATAGTACGAGGTCACCTTTGAAACAAAAGGACTTTCCCGGGTTGACAATTTAATGTGGTATTCAACTGCTTAATCAATAAACAATTCGAGCAACCAACAATTAGTCAAACCAAATGGGACTCTAACAAAATCATAATTCATATACCTAGTTTGAAAAACAGTCTTGTAAATATCCTCTTCTTTGATGCATACCTGATGGTATCTAGATCTCAGATCAATCTTCGAAAACATTGTTGCTCCCTTCAACTGGTCAAATAAGTCATCAATCCTTGACAATGGATACATGTTCTTGATGGTTTCCATGTTCAATTGCATGTAATCAATGCATAACCTAAGAGTACCATCCTTCTTCTTCACAAAAAATACGAGTGCCTCCTAAGACAACATGTTGGCCTGATGTATCCCTTGTCAAAGCATTTCTTTCAACTACAAATTCAATTCTACTAACTTTGTCATGCTCATCCTGTATGGTGCCTTTGATGTTGGTGCTGCCCATGGTACCAACACAGTGGAAAACTCCACTTCCCTGTGAGGTGACAACTTTGAAATATATATGGGAAATACATCCTCAAACTATTGTAAAACTGGTAACTACTCAATACCTACACATCCTCAACATCATTACCTTTATCAATATAAATATGCACTAAAAATAATACACACCCTTTCCTAAAACTACGCTTTGCCTAGAAAGTTGTAACTATCCTAACTGATGTATCATTTTTCTTACCCTGCAAGGTCCTATGTTCTCCATTGTCATCCAAACACTCAATAGCCTTGTCATAATAGATAACCTTAGGCCTATGAAGATACAACCAATCCATACCCAATAGCATATTGTATGATCCCAGTGGAGGTACATTCAAATGTGTTGATGTAGGCATACCATTCAACTCAAATGCACAAGCTCTTACCCAAGGATGAACTCTTTTCCTTGTACCTGTAGCTAACAACACTAACCAAGATTTTACATGCACTTATTCATTCAAACCACACTTATCCACCAGGTTAGGATAAACATAACTATATTATATCTACGGTCAATCAAAATAGAAACAACTTGATCACAAAGCTTACCTTGCATCTCCATAATAGATGCTTGGTGATTCGCCTACATGTTATCCAATGTGGCATAGATCCATGGAATGCTCCTTCCAACGTCCCCAGCTGTTTGTGCTTCTTGTGCACTGTAAATATGAGGCCTACGACCATGATACTATGGGAAATATCTCTTGATATTCTCCTTTCCACATATCCAACATTGCAACTCTCCCTTACCATCACCTTTATTCTATTGTTCTCTAGGATGAGATCCATTAAACTTTTTGTAAGGTGCAACATTTTTTTTCTCACCTGCATTTTGGCATATTTTTATTTTTGGTCTCCATTTACATTTAGTAAAATTAAGGAAGTGGAACCAATAAGACAACACCAATCTGACTCAGGAGTTTTAGAACCTTCAATATTCAACCAACCCCTCCAGGTGTCCAACCCTTGAGCCAACTTGATGTTTTGTTGAACTAGACCCCAAATTGTGCCCATGAAAAGCCTTCCATGCAACTGGGTCCCTCCAATTGCTCCCACAACAAGGAATCCATGCGAATGTGTCCCTTTTCAAGCAGTTTTGTGCCAGTGACACTATATTCTGAGCCACTTTTCCAGGGCTAGGACTCAGTCCTCTACCCAGAACATCATGAAACATTCAGATATGATAAATAAAAATGAAATAAGGCTACTAATGGAAACACTTGAATAGGGACTTTATCTTACCCCTACCTCCCATGACAAGCATTCCATAAAACATATCATAAACATGTAATGCACAGGTCATATAAAGACATCTGAACAGATGGATCTCATACTTCTCTAAGCTTCGTTAAGAATGTATGATTCCCTCTCACAATAGCTTAATTTTCATCTATTAGGTCATACATTGATTAATGGTTCATTTACTAATCAAAACATGATGAGATCCATATCCAAAGTCTATCATAAACAATGCTTATAACCACCATATAACCAACATAATAACAATGATAGAACAACCATTAAAACCACATATTAATAAGTATATTTACACATGGAGCACAATAGGAAAAGAAATCTTATTAACATAAAATCCAACCAAGTTAGGGAATTCCACATACCACTCAACCATAGATTAGGTTGAGCCAGATATTTATTTCATCCAATCACCCCTGTGCCATATTCCAAGCATGAATATGGGTCTCACAATAGAACCAAGCAAGGCTTCCTTAGGCTCTACCGTGTATCCTACCAAGAGATTCGTATGCCCAAACAATAAACAACACTACATTGTTTACTAAAATCCCTCCATACACTAGCCAAGGGATCACTAGGCCCTAAACAAGCATGGATGCATTTGTATCTCTCCACCTAAACCTTGAGGAATTTTCCCATCTCCACCCTTGATCTGGATCTTGCGGGGAGGACCCCAAGATCTAGAACATTGAAATGGATTTTAGGAGAGAGGCCCCCAAGATCTGAAAAATTGTAATGCTAGAAGAAAAAGAGGAGAATGCCCAATGAACAAAACCACTAAGATTTCTTAATTAAAACAGAGAATAACTATAAAGCTACATTGTGGTGGACAAACTGCCCTTTTAAAAAATGCGACTTGTTACTTATAGTATTTTTTAGATACAATACCACGGGTCAATTCCATGGGTGGATGTCACAATACCATGGGTGGAAGTCACTTATAATACCATGGGTGGATAAATACCATGGGTCAATGCCACTTACAATACCATGGGTAAATTCCATGGGTGGATGAATACCATGGGTTGATGCCATTTTCCATTTGGATCATTCCTCCCTCCTTAAGAAGCAATGGTCACCATTGTGTGAAGTTCCCTCCTACGAAGCCTTTGTTGAATATGAAGAGCCACTGAAGAGAAGAGTTTTATGTGGTTAACTCATAACCATGATGAACGAAGATTCGATGATAGAGATACCTTGTAATGCTTGTGACCAACTATGATAATGATAGTGCACACCCTAGCAAATGGACTTCGATAAAGTGTGGGTTTGTGGATGACGCATAACCATGATGAACGAAGATCCGAGAATAGAGATACCCTGTAATGCTTTTGATCAACTGTGATATTGACAGTGTGCGGCCTAGCAAATGGACTTCAATGAAGTGTGGGTTTGTGAATGACCCATAACCATGAGAAATGAAGATCTGAGGATAGAGATACCCTGTAATACTTGTGACAACTGTGATGCTTACAATGTGTGGCCTAGCAAATGGACTTTGATGACAAGGATTTTGTGCAGTTGACCCATAATCGTGATGTTGGTTGTTGATGAAGTAACATGTGCCTACATAGCCTGAGGTGGGAGGGGACGTCTCCAAAGAACCCAAGCCAAATGCTGCTATGATGAAATTGATGAATGTGAACCAGGTGCCTAATAAAGTGGGGTGGGAGGGCATGTATCCAAAGGGAACCCACTCCAAAAGCTTCTCCAGAATTAAAATGGACATAACTTGGTCAATATAACTCAGAATATTTGTTATAACCTATTTTTGGAGATATAAGGATCATTTTGCATCTTCCCATGTGTTGGAAATCCTTATCTGGACACTCTAAAATCTCAAATTCACGCTGCAATCGTTCCACCATCACAAAATTTCTGAAAAATAGTTGATTTTAAATCTGTGATATCTCCCACATCCGAAATCTGATTCGACCCATTTTTTTTAGATTGGTTGATTTTTTGAAAGGGACTCAGATATGTAATCATTGTTTTGAAATTCTTCACAAAAACTGCAAAAAATTATAGGAGACTCATCATCCACTAGTTGTTACCAAGAAAAAATTATTATAAAATAAAAAATAAATAAAAAAAATCTACAACATAGTTGATTTTAAATCAGGATATCTCCCTATCCGAACTCTAATTCGGCCAATTTTTTTTTGAATTTTGGTATTTTTTTGCAAGGAATCCAGATATTGTATTTTATTTTGTACCAAATGTTTCAGATCTGATCTGCAAACTCACCGCCCAAAAACATTCCTGCAAAAAAATGAAAAAAAAAATCTTCCCGCTTGGCCCAAGAAAATGCTCTATGGAGGATGTAGCACATGCCTAAAGTTTGTTGAATATTGTTGCAAAATTTGAAACTTAAATATGCATCAAACTCTCATTCCCATGGAATCATAACTTGCTCTGATACCACCGATCCAAATCTTGTAGGGAGGCCCCCAAGATATAAAAGACTGAAATGGATTTTGGGAGAGAGGCCCCCAAGGTCTGAAAAATGCTAGAAGAAAAAGAGGAGAATGCCCAATGAACAAAACCACAGAGATTTTTTTTATTAAAACGAAGAATAACTATAAAGCTACATTGTGGCAGACAAACTGTCCTTTTACAAAATGTGACTTGTTACTTATAGCATTTATCAAATACAATAGCATGGGTGGATGTCACAATACCATGGGCAAATACCATGGGTGATTGAATACCATGGTTGGATGTTACTTACAATACCATGGGTGGATGCCACTTACAATACCATGGGTAAATTCCATAGGTGGATGAATACCATGGGTCGATGCCATTTTCGATTTGGATCAACCCTTTAGGTTTTACTGTGTAACCCACCATTATTGATCAAGGGATTCCTAGGCCCAATGAGGGTATTCATTACTGGGTTTTACCATGTATCCCGCCATTATTGGTGAATGGATTCTTAGGCCCAACGATGGTATAAAAAACTAGGATTTACTATGTATCATGCCATTACTGAGCAGGATATTCCTAGGTCTTGTGATTCCCTAAGACCACCCCACTCAGTTTCAAAACCATCTGACAATCCAAGTCGACCAAGTAAAAGAATCCCATCACACCATGGCTATCTGAAAATGGAAAGGCAAGGCTAAAGCCCATTGTCACACTTGGAAAAACCCATGCCCATGACAACAAGAGAACCAAATACACACTTGCATGTACCATGCATGCTAAAAATAGCGAGGAAATTAGGCATGCAACTCGATACCTGAAAGTGATCCCACTGTAGCTGCTTGATCTCGCTCTTCCTTGCTAGATCTTTTCTTCCCTTTGTTTTCATATCTTTCCTTTTCCTTCCTTCCTCCAATGCTAGAGTGATCCAAGAATACTCTAAGTGTACGAAAGTATGAGAGAGTAGAGAGAATAGAGAGAGAGCTCGAAAATTGAACTAACAAAAGGTAGTGAACTGAGCCTCAAAAGACTTTTTTATTAATGAGGCCTATATTTTCTTAATTTTCCATCATTTTTCCTTCATGTTCCTCCTCACATGAAATTTGTGACCTTTCACCTTCCTTTTCTCCTAATTTCCATTATTTTCATAAATAAAATGTCAATTAATGCCTCTTTTCCTTTCCAATCCCTTTTCCATTTCCTTTTCCAATTCCCTTAACCATAATAAACCAAATGAACACTCACACTAGCATGTTTTTCCCAACATTAATCCTGGAATAGGTATCCCATGACCTCGGTCTTATTTTTCCTTTATTAACTTCATTACATGAATTTTTAACCAAAGGTTGTCATAATTTTCCTTGATGATTTTGATCTTCTGAATACATTCTTTCTTAGAGGAGTTCCAGTCCTTTGCTAATCCTTGTATTTGATTACATTAGCATAACTCCTTGGAGCAACAACACTTTCAATCTTATTCTATCTTTCACTTTGATTTGGCCTTTGAAGAATGATGGATTTGCTTTCAATCTTCTCTTCAACCTTTCTTTGTGGGGACTTGGAACTTGTGCCTTTGTTGCATGGAGATTCGTGTTCATAGTTAAGACTTGTCAATATACATTCTCTTATTTCTACTTCTTTTTCCCTCATTTTTAAGCAAGCAATTTCTTATTCCTTTTCATCAATGGCATTTTTCTTCCTTTCAACATCCTACATTTTATCCTTCTTTCATTCCTTGACCATGTTTATTTCAACTAGAGTTGTACCAAGATCCTTTTTCTTTTGAATAAATTCTACTTAAAATCTCTAATTTTCCTTCCTTTTTTCTTAAGATCACTTAAGACAATAATCAATTCTCTTTCCATGTCCACTTCTGCTTCTTCTTCTTCTTCTTCATCAGGTTCTTTGTTATGAGTATTTATTCCCATGAAGAGTTCGCTATATGACTCATGATCATGATATTATCTTCATCTTGATTTGCATTCTTCTTTAAGTAAATATTTTTAAGCTTCTCCCAAATATTTTTGGTTGATGAGCATTGATCCACTTTGGTTCTCATAGAATATGACAAAGCACTCACAATGACATTAGTTTCTTTTGTATTGTACCTTATTGATCCATTTGTAGATTTGTTTCTAGAAATAAATGAATCCCATACATCGTATCCAAGAGTTTCCAAATAGGTTTCCATTTTGGATTCCCATGTATTTAATAGTATGTTCCATCAAACAAAGGAACTCGATGAACTTGTTTCTTTTCATTAGCTATAACAGATTATGAAACTATTGCAATGTTGGAAACTTCCTTTGACCATTTTGAGTTGTTCTTCCTTGATCTTTCCATATGTGTTCTCTTAGGACCTCCCTTCGACCTTTTAGGTTACGACTGAAGGAACTTGTTTTACTATCAATTGTTGGAATATTCATTAATACTAGGGGGGTTGAATTATTATTGGTCACTTTTTAACATATTAATCATATCAAGTAAACATTAATAATTAACAATACCATTCAATAATGCATGACATCCCACACAATACACAAGATATGTTTACGTGGAAACCCAAATGGGAGAAAACCACAAAAAAACTTTTAATATATATCTTAAAGATTAAATCAACATGAAGCACTAACTTCCAATATTCTCTATCACCAATTGGAAGGAATCACCAACCCTCTGGTTTTATCAGTTCCAACTAAAAGGATGCAACAACATCTTGCAAGCACCAACTTGTTGCACTGACACTAATCTACCCTAGGACCACCCTACCACCCTTGAGATTGAAGATGTTCTCATGCACCACCTAAAGTATTCTTTGGTCTCCTCCATGCACCACCAAAGCATGCTTAATATAAGATAACTAAATAAGATAGATATGATGTCTAGCCATTTTTCTATATTATTGCACTACACATCCATTGCCTTGATCATTGTCTAACCACTGTTGGAAATAACCTTGGTATTACTGCTCTCAACACCACACATGGTCACTGCACTAACTCTGCTTTTGTTCAATGGTCACTTACTAGTACACTATCACAATACCGATGTCACAACTATCACTAATGAGATAACTATCGACATTGTTAGTACAACAAATGGTTTCCAACCTACTAACACTAATTGTAACAAATATTTGCAACAAAAACCATAATCAAGACAAATTATTGCAGTAGAAAGCTCCAACTCATACTTTAATAAACACCATATATTTCAAAATCTTCAACTACTCTCAACAATCAACTAATCAACAATTATAACAACACTTTGTTAACAACATCACACTAACTCAATTGTTATAACATCACTCTCGTTGATAGACCCTGGCAATAAGAAAAACTCCAATAATTTATATGAAACCAAGGATTATGACAATACAAACACTACCCTCTTAGCTATATATGGCATCAATAAAATCTTTCTGCAACATATAAACCCTAATAGATCTAGCAACTCATATTAGCATATACAACATTGACAAGCTACAAGTAGCTTTCAACAACCAACACTATTCACTTAGCAATATTCTCAAGGCTCAATAAAAATATAATCCCTCTCTACATATAGCATCAAAAATAACATTACATGCCATTTACAATATTATACAAGACAATTCTAGTCATGAATATTGTGGCTATACATAGTAAACACCAAAACAACATAATACTCTAGAAGAAGGCCTTCACACATAGCTAATATCTAGAGGATCTCATATTAAATATTGTTCATTACATTACAAGAGTATGCACTCAACATCCAAATTTCATTGGTTCTAATATTCCTCATGAATTAGTTAATATTGTCTATGAAAAATCAATTCTTGGCATAAGACATATCTACAAAGCCACATCCCAACACATATCAACATTTGTGTATTCAAATCATCTGAGATCGATTTTAGTGATCAATCCAACATTTCCCTATTGCACCCAACCATCTTGGTTTTTCCAAATCAATTTTCTAAATATTAGAGGAAATTTTAGCCTAAAAGTGGCCTCCTAAGGAAAAATAATAAAATATGAGTTATGAATTTTGGCGGGAAAATAAGAAAACTACTTCTTTTTTTAATTGTATTTTTGGCTTATCTCCTTATATGTTTACTCAAATTTCAAGTGTAGACACTCATTAAATGAAGAATTAAATTCCACATCCAACGAGTACCCATTATTCATACCTTTGAGAAGACCCCACATTGATAAAAATTGAATATACACTAAAAAACGTGTTGAATATGGTTTTTTTTTAATGTATCTTCAATTTTTATCAATGTGGGTCTTTTCAAAAGTATGCATAATAGGTACTTGTTGGATGTAGAATTTAATTCTACATCCAACAAGTATCTACACTTGAAATTGAGTAAACTTATAAGGAGATAAGCTAAAATTATAATTAAAAAGATTAGTTTTTCTTTTTTCCCTCCAAAATATTTATATGTACCTCTTTTTAATTTTAATGGATTTTGATTAGTTTACCTATTATGACATGGAAATTACATGAAAATTGCATGGTTACCTTTAGGTTAAATTTCCTCTAATGATTTCCAAGATTGCCACAGCTGATATTTGATCCATCAATGTCTTCATATAAAACACTTAATATTGTGTCTCATATCTAAATCATTGTGTCTACCATCTCTTGTAAATGAACACAAATAAATTAGTTTCTAGAATACATAGACCATAACTTGATATCCTCTCAACCTTGCAATCTAAGAGTTTGAGAGGCTCAACTTCTGGAACTAGCGACCACCTGTAATGTTGGAACGCACTGAACAAATTGTTATGGTCATGGGTCTGTAGCACTTTGTAGAAGAGAAAAATCATACCAATCTATGCTTGTTGAAGCACACAAGGTCAAAACATATAATGTGCAGAAGAAGGTTAAGTTGTATTATTAGATTTGAAAGCTAGAACAATTGAATATCCCATTAGAGTTCTTCAAATATGGAAATAATAAAGCGATAGATGTCGCTAAGTGGAGAAGCATGCATAATCTAAACTTGTCAATTTATTGTGAAGACGATTTTTGCTCGAAGGAACTTGTTAAGTGAGCTAAGACAACAAATATAAAGCAACAAAAATACACTCCAAAAATGCTCGCTCTTCCCTTCTTGAAATCATTCCTTGGCCTGGTTTAGAAGTCAAAATATCATTGTTTTGTACCTCAGCCTTGTTCTAAGGTTAAAATAACATAACCCTTTTCCTTAGAAGAAAAAATAAAACCACCCTCAGAGCTTATTACACTGCCTTATATGATAAACACATAAAATCATCGTAAAAATGAAATCTTAAACCCTCATTTATATGAGTCTAGGTTTCCTCCTTTTGGGGACCACTTGCCCTATTTTAATTTTAAAATTTTATTTAAACTATCCCTGATAATTTGGAGTTGACCCATCCTTACAATTAAATTTTGAAATATATTCAATAAAAAACTGGCTCCCAAGGTTGACTTAACCATGTGCCAATTAATCTCCTTTGTACTCATGTTGATGAAGCTATGTACCATACACTTACAATATTTATTGCTATTAAATTTTATGCCAATTTTGGAACCAAATCATAGAGCTTCCCTTACCATGCATTTGGGGAACTTTGACTATGACTTTGGGGCTTCATCTTTAGGATGGTATATCTCCTCAACCATGAGGAACCATGTGAGGTGCCACCTACAATTGGAAACAACACGATGAGTACTGTCAGCCTATTATGGTCTTGCTTCCAATTCATTGTTCTTCTGGCATTAATTTACCTTAACCTGTGAGAGGAGTTATTGGCTTATTGGGGCCTCACCCAGGTTCAAAGTTAATTAGCCAAACAAATCCATGTACTACTGGCCCTTTCAGCAACATTCCACAAAGCGTGGACTGAAGTCTCACCCGAAGTAGTATGGGAGGGTGCTAGAACCAGGTTTCCACACCCTTGAGATGTCTGAGAGGTAAAACTTGTCCTCTATCTGTTCCTGCACACAGGTCACTTTGCGGACTTCCTGTTCCTCGTGGCCTGATACACTACCTTCACACTGCACTGATTAGGGGCTATGACGCGCTCTGTGCTATTACATGAGATGTTACTTATCTTCTAGTGTTAATTCATTACCTTCGCCTACTTGAATGTCTTAAGTTATAATTAGCAATACAAAACATTCATACATGATCACATAGTAAATAAATAGTATACTTGCAAATTATATCCAATCATGCATTAAACTAGGAAAATATACACAAAATTATAGCAAAAATTCTCTTTATTGATTCTCCCAATGGTTATAGACTCGACCTGCCCTGTGCACTCTACTGCAGGGGTCCGTGCACTCAACTGCAAACTACTAGGCCTCTGCGCACTCACCTGCAGAGCCTTCTCCTACTCTTCGACCCATAGACACACTTTACACTTCGACTTAATCACTTAAAATTCTCATTCTTCCCTTCTATTAGTTCTTCTATATACTTAGATCCTCGCTCTATTTATACAATCCCATGGTCCACAACCCATGGGTAGGTCTATCCATCTAACATTACATTGGGCAGACAACCCCATGACTCTAGTATGGCTTCATGCTTCGTGCTCACAATTTGCAGAGCTTTTACAAAAGGATTTGGTCAAAACTTGGGCTTTAAGCCCCAAAACATGCCTTGGGGGGATTCCATGCCCAACAGGCCCCCAACGCAAACATCATGACTCGCCCTCGAGTCACTCTGTTGGAGAAGAAATCTTTGTCCAGAGTCCCTCCAACTCTACTTGAACTGCTGCAAGGTCGGTAGCACACTGAGTTGCTGCCTATTCGATCTGCTGCATACGTTGTTCCAAGATATCTGTGTCAAAAGTCCTTCTTTGCATCAATGCATGCATCCCCTGCATGTGTGCAAGCTTGCCTTCAGTTTCTGCTGTGATGGTGAAGGCCTCGTCAATCCAACGCTAAACGAGTGCCTTTAGGACTACTTCCTTGTGTCATGCCACATACACCTGCTCTTTAAGCGCTTTAGCCTATTGCATTTGTGTAAGCCTTTGAGTGAGGGCCACCATTTGTGCAGTTCCTTTGACATTGTCATACTATTATTGGACTTCTCGCACCTCTATCTCTAAGCGCTGGATGTTGGGGTCCTCTTGCAGATTTGTGAGGACCTCAAATGATTCTTCCAACATACTGGTGCAGTCTTGCACTGCACTACAAATTTAGTCTAGTCTCGCTATGATAGCAATAGTGTGTTGTTTTCTAACTTCCAGAGGGGTGGACAGCTACGCCTTTAACCGCAGCTTGGCAATCTGAAGGTTCAGCTCAAGCTGAACTTTTGTCATTTCCTCCATGCCTCACGCACCCCTGTTGCTAACCTGTGGATGCACACCTCTGTTGGTATGTCTGTTGGGATGGCCAACTCTGAGACACTTTGGCAAGCTTCATCTATTACCTATACCAGTTGTTGATTCTGTGACACCACTTCATCGTGCTGCAAGCTCAATTGTTCCATATTCATTTTCTACTCGCTGAGGACTTGCATTGCGCGACTCTCCCTAACTCATAGCTCTACAGTTATCCCATCCTACAAAACATATAAGGTCTCTTGTGGGAGTATAGCCATATTGATACTGAGACCCTTCAGTGCACTAACCATAGGCCGGTCGGCCTCATTTTTTGTCACTAGTGCCCCTTTCGGTAGCACTATGGTATTCTTCATCGGTGTGCACAACATCTATTCTTTTGTCATTGTTCTGACTGCAAGGCTAGTCAAAAGGGTACCAACCTGAGGAGGGCGCACTTGTAATTCCTGCAACTACACTCTAAGGGCCCCCAACATAATCTAGTTCTCCTGTATGAAATTTTGGAGGGCCTCAGAGGTGACATCGTGGACTATCTCGCCAATTTTGTGCAGATCACCCTCGATTAGGGTGATCAGGTCAATAGACAACTTCAATTCCTTGACCTTCTTGCGTGACCTTGTCCATTCGGTTGGGTGTTGGTGCTTCAATTATGTTGATGTAGTTTGTGGGTCTGCACGTCCCTCTTCTTCCTCTGCTTCCTGCCCATGGGAAGGCAACATTTTACCCTCGCGCGCCTTCGCGGCTACCTCCTATGATGCTGCTGCTTCTACTCTAGCCTTTTCCTGCTCAGTTGCTATCTATGCAGTGTCCCGTGCTGCCCGCACTTCTACTGTTGCTGCCTCCTTCCTTCTCTTTTCTACCAATTGTGCGATGCACAGTTTGGCCTCGTCTTTCTTCATTTGTGCCATCGACTTCTCTATCTCTACAATGTCTAGAGTGCGCCACTCCGGCAACCATGTCTCTAGGACATTAAAGATGACATCATATGTGGCTACAATGGGTAGCTTTCTCCATTGTTTGGTCGGGTCCTTGTGCACTCTAATGTAAATGCTATAGATGTTCGCTTTAAATTTTGCAAAACTCTGAAGGTTGTTGTAGACAGTGGGCAATAAACGTTGCTTGTGGTTGATCCCCATTTTGAGGTTCATCTCCATGAACACCCAAAATATTTTGCTATCATGAATCCTAGTGGCATCCTTTGTGGCCCAGAGCGAAGCATACTTCGTAGCCTCTGATAGATCTTTGTCAACTTTGGGGAATTGACTATCCTCGGTAATTCCCTTGCCATGAGCACTATGGACAGCAAAACCCATTCATAGTGGAACATTTTTCCCTGTTCCTGAGCTTCATGACAATTCTCTAAAAAATCCTTGCAGAGGAACTGGTATTAGTCAAACTAGACCCCCTCCACGCATTGCTTAGCTAGTTCTACCATTGGCACAGGTACATTATTTGCATGACACTTGCGCATAGCCTTACTGGCCAATATTTGGGTTGCTAGTTTCATTGCTTTGTCACTGATGTTGGATAAGGTGTAGCCCTTTTTCTTCTTCCCCAGCTTATATTTTTTCTTCATGGTCTCTGCAATGGCCAAGTCACTGCTCTTGCTCTCTGATATTTCCGCAGGGTCCTCTCCTTTGCATGGAAGCTAGGAAATGTGGTCTATCAAGTCTATAGTGATGGGGATGGGCTCCTCCAGCCACAAACACCCATCATGCACCAAGCAGAGCGGTTGCCTGATGACGAAAATGGTTATTGGGGCATGGTGGAAATGTGGCACCTAGAGCAGGTGTCATAGCCCAGCCTTTTCCACTCCATGAAACCACTTTTGTAGCTCTAATTCTGTAAGCCCCATCACAGTGTTCTACTTGGGCTTCATGAGGTGCGACGTCTCAAGGTGAGGGAACTTTTTGTGGTCATCAAGCTCCTAATCTTTGAATTTTAGGCTCAGCACCCGTCTGAGGTGTGTGCCCTCAGAAATAATATTGTCTGGGAGGAGTGGGGTCTGGAGCGAGCTCTTGGTCTCATCAAGGTCCTTGGGCACTATACCCTTTCCTTTCTATGGGGGGATATAGGTAGTGTGCGGGGACATAGGCGGGAAGTTTTTTGACAGCTTAGTGCACAACAGGTTCCGCGGGGACACATGTATAGGAACCATCGCTTATTTGTCCTTCTTGGGTCTTGGCATGCATGGTGACTTCAGGATTTCTGCCACAATCCCGACACCTTCTAGAGCATCCCCCACAGTCAAGGCCTACGTTGCCTCTTCAGCGGTCAGTGCTATTATCTCCATAACATCCTTAGATGTTGCCATTGTGTCCATCCATAAATCTAACACTCGCAAACTCATGGGCTCAATCAACACTTGGCACAGAACAATCAGGGCTCTACTCAATAGCTCAATTCGCAAATGATCAAGTGTTCTTTCTTGGGAAACCCTTTGTAATTTATAACACTTTTTGAATTTGAATTTGACCATTCCCCCAAATCCGGTTCATTAATGCTTCCTTGGCAACAGATTTTCCCAAATATTTCCCATAAGTCGCGTCTTAAATGCCTTCTGCCCGCTCCATTTGGTCTCAAGTCGAGCATCCCATCATGAATAGTGACTTCAACGGTCACTTTCTAGCCAACCTGGCAGCCCCCCATGTACAGTCGTGGACCTTGTGACTCTTTGCTTCTGCGTGCAGCCCCAACATCACACAGCTCCCGGGCATAATAGGTTATAGTCTTGCGCTCCCTTTCAACTACCTAGGGCACTAAGATTGTTCTTCCTTCAACTAGTCAGGTGGTCCCACCACCTGTGTAAAGTTTCATCCTGTCATTCATCATGTTTCTTGGAGGGTACCCACCTTTGATTTTTATGGTCGGCATCACACACTTTACCATTTGCAATGCACTACCTTGGCCAATATGCTTAGAAATATGAAGTCCAAGCCAGGGCATCAGGCTGATCACTTCATGACGATAGGCCTTAAACTGTCATCGCGATTATACACATCCTACCTTATCACCCTGATATTTTTGCTGATAAAATCTTCCTTTATCTCATCCTCTAGCTTCTTGACTTCCACATCCACTAAAGTGTTTTTCTTCCTTAATCATACCATTTCTTCGTCAAGTTCTTGGAGTCTAAAATTTCCCTGTTGGATTTCTACTTCTAAGGTTCCATAAAACCGTCGTATCTACTGATGCTATCATGTGTGATCTAAGCTCTCCAAGTACTATAGGGCTTACTATGGTTACTTCATACTTCAGCCTCAGCGGTGTCTGTGCAGGCATGTTTTGGCATGCAGTCCTATAAGCCCAGAGAATCGTTGGTACATGCAGGTCCCAGTCAGTCTGCTTCACATTGTGGACCTTGTTCAACACTTTTTGTACTTGTTAAAATATTTTGCATGGATATTTTTCTATGCACTTGGTCTTTCCATACTTCGTGGTCCCAATCAGAGGGGTCATTCACACCATTGCCTTACCTGTACCTACTTACTAATCATGTCCCCTAACACAAGGACAATGTGCATTCGTATAGGTTTTGCACCATATGCCTGTATCTGCCTGGATAGGTGGGTATGAGGGCTAGTTCATTTGTCATACTTGTCTTTCAATCGCACTTGGGGCTTCCCAAACCACATGTGCATCATCCTTCTAAATTCTCTCCAATTCTCAAAACTTCTTTGGTGCATACCCTACCACCTTACGGGTGTAGTGCATAGTACCCATTTCAGAGCATCGAAACGCTACTGTTCTGGTACTTCTCTTTTAAATTTGTTCAGGAAGTCATCCACCTCACATAACCCATCATACATAGGCAGATCTCTTACCTCTGTTGCTACGCAGTGCAGCGACCTTGTCATCATGTTACAGTTGAGTGTGTTTACCTTGTGTAACTGGTTCTACCATCATTCTATCTCCTCATTAGAATCAGATGTGTAGGAGCTTTCCCGCTCCCATGGGATTTGGCCATCCACGGTTGGATTTACCCAATGTTGCTCCTGCGTGGTTTTCTTGTAGATGTAGTCTAAGACATCGTCGTTATCATAGTCGTGCACCAGTTCCGTGTAGTGCGATCCCTCTACAGGGTCTAAAGGCACCACTATGTGCAAAGACTTTTTCTCAAAGATCATCTTTTGCTTCTTTAGATTTATCACTCCATTCATGTTAGTGGCCCAATCTATTCCCAATAGCACAAAGTAGGAATTGTTGACATCAACAATCTCTATCACTTTGAAATCTGCTAGTGCACTTACTCCTTCGATATCTACTATGATTCCCTGCAATCTCACCATGGGTAGGATCTTTTGTTAGTTCGCCATTCACAGTTGGATAGGAGACCATTGCAGCCCATCTCATATTCCCCAATCTGTGCCATTAATCTCATCTCCCTTCCTGTTTGCATTGTGTGCTTCCCGAGCTTTCGGACTACGCGCAGTTCTCCTGGTGGGGTTCCAACACATCTAGTTATGAGTTCTTGTAGCCCCTTTACAACCTTGTTGTTGTGTAGTAGCTTCATGTATGTCTCCAAGAATGTAGTGAGCATCGATGGGTCCATTTCTGGCTCCATTCTGTCTTTGCTTCCTGAAGTGGAGGCATCAATGAAGATCCTCTTAGCTTCCATGACGGTCTCCTTAGCACACTCCAAATCAATTTCTGGTTCCTTCGTTAGAGCCTTACAAACCTAGATTCTTTCTTCAGGTTGCTTGCCTTTTGTCATCCCCTGTCATAATACCAGTCTAGAGCATGATATTTACATTGGGGTCTTCCTCTCGTGGCTGAGACTTCATCATTTGTAGGTTCTGAGTCGAGCGAGGTTGGAGTGCTCCTTTATCGCGCAACCTCACTATCAGTGTGGGACAATCCTCTGTCTCATGATCAAATAACATACAATACAAGCATGATGGTCACGTTGGATTCATACAATTGTGGGCATAATGCCTTGGCCCTCTGTAAGTGTAACATATCAGTTGTCCACGACCTCTTCCCAACCCCCCTCCACCTTAGCCTCGTCTGTGCCCCTAAAATTTGGTGCGCGCCATTCCTGTGTTTTGATCGAGGGTCCGTGTTTCAGACTAAACTTTGTTGGTAGGATTTCGATCCATCATTAGCTCATAACTTCTATAGGTGCGCTCATCATGTCCACCTGACATGCAAAAATTACAGAACAACTGTTGTGAATTCTATTTATAATTCTGTAATAGATGGCAGTTATCTGTATCATGTTGTCCTACTGTCTGACAAATCGTGCACCATAGTGCAGGCACAGCGCTTGGTCCTGCTTGTTCCTCCGGTCTTAGTGGCACTGGCCCTCCTCTAGCAAGGCAATTCGTGAACAACGGGTAGTGATCCTTGCTCTGCCCCTAGCCCTTGCATTTTACACACCATACCTCATCACGCATCTCTAGGTGGGTTGTCCTGTCTTGTTTCAAACTCTGCATCTCCAAGCACAAGTTTTTCAACTGCACATGAATCTGCTAAACTCTTAGGTTAGGATCTTGTATTAGAGCCTCATGCAATCTCATCATGACCTCCAAAGCCTCAGCCTAAGTAATTAGCCTTTGCTGTAGTAGTGTGCTCCATAGATGTGATGTTAATGATGCTACAAACCATTCGCGGTGTTGCCCATTTGTTAATGTCATGTTCACTTCACGAATTGGGCACTTCAGTGTTTGATACAACTCCCACGGGGTCTCACCTGGTAGCATTATGATTTCTTTGAATCCAATGATCGACTGTGCTTTTGACTTTGGCTTGCTAAATTCTTTGTTTAGTGCAGCTTGGATATCCATGATCCCCACATTCAGATTACCATTAGAATGCTTAATGTACCAGGTCAGTGCGCGATCCTGCAGAGCATTGACCAATGTTGCCTTCTTTATACTATTGTCCATGACACCCTGTGCTTCCCATACAGCTTTTATTACGAACCAAAACTGGTCTAGATCATCATTCCCTACTCCCTTGAACACTGGTAGCTTTATCATGCTTACCATACTACTTCGCAGTGGTGATGGAGGTGGTATGGGCGAAGACAGGGATGAAGATGGTGAAACTAGTGGTGGTGTGGGTGGGGGTGGTATGTGCGGAATTCTCTGTCTTATCAAATTGATCACACTTCTTGGCGAGACCTTCATGAGATCCTCTTTTCCCCCTCATGGAGGTGAAATCAAAGGGCTAGTTTCTAGTTTTGTGCTACCTTTGCTTCTATAGATTTTCCCACTCCGCGTAGCTCCAAACATCAATTTATTCACATAACCCACTTTTCACACAGTAGCATTTTAATCCAAATGTTCAAATATTTAACGTACTTACCTCGCGGTCCATTGAGGAAGCGTCGTTCTGCCTCGCTATAGCTGACTAAAGTATCTACTGTGAATTCTGTGATGAATCCTCTTATGATTCGATCAAGCCAATGATCGACAACATGTGTGATCTTATCCTCTAATGCTTCTAGTTTGCGCACCAATTCTGGAGTCCACACAATAGGTTTGTTGAGTTTACACCTTCCTTGACTCTCTTCTAGCTTTGTGATCCACTCGTACAACGGAAGAATGCAAAGAAAATTTTGTGGATCTCCATATACAAGTAGCAATCTAACCACTCTTCCTTTGATAGTCGTGGATTCATGTTTTCCTACGCTACAAACTAGTGAATATTTATGTCCAACATGCAGATCCCGGTCCTGACAACGTAACCATTTGTTGGCTTGTCAGGGTCTAACCCAGGTTCAGAGTTAATTAACCAAATAAATCTTTGTACTACTGGCCCTTTCAGCAACAGTCCACGGAGTGCGAACTCAGGTCTCACTTGAAGTAGTATGGGAGGGTGCTAGAACCAGGTTTTTGCATCCTTGAGATGTCTAAGAGGTACGACTGGTCCTCAGTTTGTTCCTATGCGTAGGTCGCTTCACGCACTTCCCATTCCTCGCAGAATGAAACACTGCCTTTACGCAGCCCTAACCAGGGGCCGTGTCGTGCTCTGCACTATTACCCAAGATCTTACTTATCTTCCAATGTTAATTCATTACCTTCGTCTACTTGAATGTCTTAAGTTATAATTAGAAGTACAAAACATTCATACACAATCGCGTAGTAAATAAATATTATAATTGCAAATTATATCCAATCATGCATTAAACCAAGAAAATATACCCCAAATTATAGCAAAACTTCTCTTTATTAATTCTCCCAATGGTTATATACTTGACTTGCCTTGCGTACTCAACTGCAGGGGTCCACACACTCAGCTACAAACTATTGGGCCTCTGCGCACTCAACTGTAGAGCCTTCTCCTACTCTACGACCCACAGACACACTTTACACTTCGACTCAATCACTTAGACTTCTCATTATTCCCTTCTATTAGTTCCTCTATATACTTAGGGCCTCGCTCTATTTATACAATCCCATGGTCCACAGCCCATGGATAGGTCTATCCAGCCAACATTACATTACAAAAACTAGGGCGAACGACCCTGTGACTCTATTATGGCTTCGCGCTCCGTGCCTGCAATTCGCGGAGCTTTTACAAAAGGATTTGGTCAAAAATTGGGATTTAAGCCCCAAAAAATGCCTTGGGGGGATTCCATGCCCAGCAGGAATCTTGTCCATTGGTACTTCTACTTATTGTAATCCATTTATGTATTTTAAAAGATTTCATGTTAAAGCATTCATCTCAATAATTTCCTTCTTTCCCTCACTGTTTCCAAAGAGCATGCACTCTTTATGTTGATTACCAATGGATGAATTTGACTTCAATGACAAAACATTCAATAGAAACATTGTCCATCACTAAAAATATCAAATTTCATATTCAATCCCTTAAGACACCCTATGAAGCATGGTTTAATTTTGACAAAGATTTAGGAAAACAAGTTTGAATTGTGCTCATTAGTTGGAAAATAGGCTCATAGCTCTTCATCTAGAAACCTTTCCTCATATTGAAGACTACAACATATAATTCAAGTTTTTAAGACTTCAACTTAGTGATTGTGGAGTCACTAAAGTAGATGATCGAGAAATCATTGCTATTCTCTATAAACTCAAATCTCATTTCGATGTTTTTGTCTCTACATTTTATTCCATTATAGATCCATTAGGAGAAACTTATAGTTTTCTTAGTTTTGAGCTAGTTTATGAGAAAATAACATGTGAGCAAAGAAATCTCTTGCATATGGGTGCTTTTAGTACAAGTACTAAGAATAAATCCTTGTTTTCTCACAATAATAAGGGCTCAAAATTCTTGAAGCAATTCAAAGGATCCAAATAACCTATTATCACCAAGTCACTCGTAATATCTCCTACTCCTCTTGAATCTCTATAAAAAAATTAAGTCAAAGGAGAAGAAACCACTCAACTCTTGTTCCTTTTATGGCAAACATGGGCATCTTGATAGAAATTATTGGAAAAAGATGCCAGCATTAAAAGAAACCAGGAAGAAACATAATATTAATTTAGATACCTCTTCCTAATTCTAAACCTAATTTGGTTTGGTATGGTATGTCAACAAAATCATGAGTGAATTTGAATTCAAGGGCTTCTCATCATGTGGACAATAACATGATATTTTATTTAGTCTGGATTATTGTATAACCCAATAATTTTTTGTTAGTGAAAGTTATCCGTTAAATTGTTGTAAGAGCAAGAACAATAGATCTTCTCAATGGTAAAAGTAATATTGTATTTTAAATTTAGTGCCCTTTTTTTTCTAATGTGGTTGTGTAATTACATGCATATTATTTAAGTATTTGTGCACATGCAAATAAACTAATTGTGTACAATAAATTTTAATTATCCATTGCATGGATAAATATTCTGAATTTTAAGTAATATTAACTTGGAAAATCTTTTAGTCATTGGCTTAATGAACTAGAAACAAAACAGCAATTTACATGTAAGCATCCTCTCTATCAATAAAGGATGTGAGTCCACATTGAAAATGAGGAAGAAAATCAAGAGAAATAATTGAGCACCATTCATTTTCTTTGGGAATGTTTCCCTTTTGAGGTTTTTACTTTTATATCTTGTTTTAATTAGGGCCTTTACTATTTAGTTTTCTCATAAAGATCGAAAAAACTATGTTGAACTTGATAAAGTGAATGGATTAAAGTGAACTATTAATTGAATGCAAGTAACAAATTTGATGAGGAAGAACGATCCATATCCACATGCCTAAACTTAACTACAATCAAGTTGAGCTTCTATCAAAAGTAATGGAATGTGACTTATCTTGAAGCCACAAGAATATAAATAAGTTAGTTTGAGGTTTCATGGAAGAAGACGATAATTTCAGTAATATTCGACATTCAGTTAAAATTATATCCTTGTTATCCAATGGAGGAAAAATATGAAAACTATGTAACATTGGAAAGTCAAGTAGGAAAGAAGATAAAAGGCCAAGGGTTTAGGAGTTTGAAAGCCAAAATTTAGGAAACTAGGAGGCCAAGAGTCATCGGTAAATTTGATAAATAAACCATCGTAGTTTTACAAAAAGTTCTTTTTGTTTTTTGTTTTAGCATCATAACCTATCTCCACATGTTAATAAGAGATGGTGTTACGGCTTGTGCTCTTATTTTGTCACAAGTTACAACTTGTTATTAGATCAATCTAGTCTTTCATAGTTTGACTTGTTATTAGACCAATCTAGTCTTTCATAGTTTCTTGAAGCTGGTAGAAATGGATGTTGCATTCTAGAGTTTATCCTCATGCGTGTAAATTTTATGATTATCTAATGTTTTGTTGAGAAGATGATGTGAAGCAAGTGTCTATGGAAACTCTTAGGTTATCCTTGGTTTCTAAGAGTAACTATAAGGTTTTTCATGTTATTAATAATGGATTATTCCCTTGCTATTTATAGTTCTTCCTTTCCTTTATGTCAATCATTTCACAAACACTCCCAACTAGGGTTAGGATCATAGTGATTAGATTACTTAAATTATGGATTTTTATGTTCATAGTTTCATTTCATTTAATTAATAAACCTTGATTATGGAAGCTAGGCCATAACTAGAGTGTTCCATTTAAATGGAGGAAGGTTTAATTAGGCATGTTACCCACCAAAATGGGTAACCCGATAGGAGAAATTTATTTCTCCTATCTTGGACAAACATCCATCTAAAAACCCTCCACATTTGCTAATTAATGATGATATGCTAGTATCCTCCACCATCTGCACTAGTCATGCACCTCTCACCATCTCATGTTCTTGGATGAAGGTGGGTTACCACTCAACATGTAATCTTGATCATTTTGCATTTGAGTGCCTTTACTTAATTTTTTGGGTATTTAGAATGGACAAAGGGGTGATTTGGATGATTAACCTATCTTGATTGTAAATTTGTTCTTCCACTTTAACAAGGGGTTGATAGTCTCACTCTCATGTGATGGAAACAATTCTAAGTCCAAAATAATTAAATTAATTAAAATCAAGAAAGTTGGATTTAATCCTACCTTTCTAGATTGAATTTGTTCCCCATGGTTAGGAGTCATTTTAGGCCTACTTGGTTGAGAGATTCTCTCCAACTAGTTAGGCTCCTAGATTAGTGTTTGATTGAGAGATTTTCTAAACCATAATGTCCAAAATAGACATACTATCTTGAGACAAACTTCCTCATGTATTTATATGTGTATCATAAACATTATTTGTACACTATAATGAGAATGAGAGGAATATAGTAAGGTTGAGGCCTTTTCCGCCATGTGTGATTTGTGTTTATTTCCACTCTTTATTTTATTAGTGTTTTATTAGTTGATTAAATTCCTTCATGTGGTATTAGAGCGAGACTTGGTCCCTTCCAAGCTGAGGGAAAATATGTACTTTTTTTTAGTTATGCATGGCGGACTGTGTGAGAATTGTATGGCTAAGATGGGATACCGCATGTGAAGAGATTGCATTCCAGCCAAGGGACGAATTTGGAAGATAATTTCTTTTGAAATTGAATGCTGCATTTGATTTTTATGTGCGTTATAAGGAAAGGATTGAATATCCTTTGTGACTAGTAATCCACTCCAGAATAACATCCATTGGGCAACTTGGCTTGCTGTAGCAGACTTATTAACTCAAGGGTGAAATCCATGGTGCCAAAACATCCTTACAAGGAGGATCAAATCAGATTTATGGTGGAGGTTTTCTTGTCCTATTTTCTAGCAATTTATTGTGATATCAGATCACTGTCAAGGCCATACTTCATCTCAGAACTTCTCTTTTGAGGCCAAATTTATACATGTCTGTAGCAACTTCTCTAAAGGTTGTGATCATATGCCTGTAGCAACATTTCTCTCAATGAGGTTTTGTTTATATGACTGTAGTGACATCTTTTCTGAAGCCATGCATATGCCTATAGCAGCTTATTTTGGAGGAGCCGAGTTAGTTGAGCGCTGGTGTGAAGGCCATGGTGCCTCTTTCCCTTCAAAGGACCAAGTATTACTTCACTAAGGGCTGAGTTCAATACACTGTGGAATGAGTTCTAATGCCTATGGGAGCCAACATCATTGAGGAACTAGCTGAAAAGGAAGAGTCGACTTTGTAAAGCCATGGAGGAGCCAACAAAACCGTCTTTCCACTCACATGTCAACCAAATGATTAATTCATTTTACTTACTTTTCAAAAATCACTTAAATGAAATCTTCACGTTAATTTTTATAAATCACTTTTGTAAAGTGATTTGAAAGTTTTATTAAATTGTTTTGTAAAGGTTCTTTAATGTGGTCATAAATTTAGTAAAGGATAATGTATGTAATATATAATTTTTGGGAGTGATAAGTGAGTGGGGTAATTAGTGATTTTTTTTTGGGAGAAATAAGGTAATTTTTAAGAGAGATGTATTAAATTTTTTTATTTTGGAGAGATAATGTGTGATTTTGTTGAGTGATAAAGTGAAATTATTTTTTTGTAATTTTGGAGAAATAAGTGTTTTGTATTTGGAGTGATAAGTAAAATATTTTTAGAGAAAGTTATTGTTGTAATTCAAGGAAATATTTTACTTTGAGAGAAATTGAGTCACTGAACATCTAGTTTTTGGAGACAATTTGCCTCCAAGGAATTCTCAGACTTTGTGCTTGAGCATTTTCAATGAAGATGTTGTAAGGATGAAAGGTTGATGTACTCATATACTTAATAAAAACATATTTTTTGTGGTGTTGCAATGTCTTAGATCTACCCGAAATTGAATAAGGGAATCTTAGGTACACCTTGTGTAGTGATTGATTGTGCATGTTTTGTATCTATTTTGACACTACAATTATCTTATCTAACACACACAAGGATTCTAAAGCAAGTGAATGAAACAAGCACATTAATCAAAGCATATGAAATTAAGAAGTTGTAATGAGAATTCAATCAAGCACAAAAAATCACATGCATTTGCGCAACTACAACACATAATCAAAGTTGGAAACATCACCATTCTACATCAACAAGCAAATTCACACAAGGCAATCAAGTTAATGCAACTACAAACTCATGCATTTCAAAATACCACATTAACGTTCAACAACAATTGGTCATTGTGTAACTTTCAAAATCATAATCTGTAAGTTCACTTGTAAACAAATTGAAATCAAATTGAGTTGAATTGTAAAGGTGCATTCTTGATCGAAACCGACACCCAAATTGTGAACTTATAGGAGGAAAAGTGAGTCAATTCTCCTCAACTAAGTCAATTAAGTGAGTCAATTCTCTTCAGGTGAGTCAATATCATTTGAACTTGTCATTGTAAACATTAGGTGCATTTTCGGTGGTATTCGACACCCTCATCCTAGTACAAAATTCAAGCGAGCATGAGTTCCACCATTCCATTAATAAACTAAATTAGGCATACAAGCTCAAGAATTCAAGCAACCAAGATCTTCAAATCCCGCAAGTCTTACAAGAAAGCATCAAGAAAAATCAAGCAAGCATGCAAGCCAACGCTAGTGAGTGTGTCAAAATTCATAATGGGTAGAGGAGGAAAATGTCTTCAAAGTGTAGAGCTGGAGATTAAAGATTTGCAAGATTGGAATCATGAGATACATAACAAAGTTGAAATACTGGAATGGAAATTGAAGCAAAGTCAAGCCTTAATCAATCAAATGACCAGTACATTAGAAGCAGTGAAAGACTTTCAAATTGAGCTCAAAGTGAAAGAAACACTCATTAATGCACTTCAAATTCAGTTAAGTGAAAAGAAAGATTTACTAGATGCACAATGTGTAGAGAAGACAAATGCAAGTTGTGACACATAAGACCTCATCACAACAAAAAATGAAATTTGTGATACAAGTGATCTTATTCATCATATTTATGAAGGTTGTGACACAGATGATCTAAGCAAACAAGTTGATATAAGTTGTGACACAAGTGATGTCATCCAATTAGCTGTACTACTAAATGATGCAACAAGTAGTACCAAAGATCAAATTGATCAGTTTGAGGTAGCATGTCAAATAGATGAACTATTAATACTTGATGCCCAGTGTGACGCAGAAGGTTTAATAAATCAAGGACAGAATGTTAGCTTCAACAATAAATATGAAGACCAACAACAGGATAGTCTTTCCAAGAAAGTGATCAGACCTTAAGAAGAAATCTCCTTCAACAAAGATCTACATGGCCTAGGATACAAAAAAGAAAACACTTTGTTTGTTACAAATTTCTCAAAGCCAGTTCTGTTTGTAAGTGTTGGTTTTCTCGACAATGCTTAGCATATAGTTAAGTGTAACCATTGTAAACGAAATGGCCATATGGAGAGTAAATTCTTTGACCTCCATCCTTGTCACCATTTTGGCAACAAAAATCATTCACCCGAAAGATGTTGCAAGTGAAATCAACCACCCAAAGTGAAGATCAGTTATGCATGGATTGATCCTTGGAAGTAGTCATCTACAGTCAAACAATTGTCTATGTGTTACTGAAGGATTTAGTCTCGCTTGAAGACCAATTCTACAGTTTAATTAAGAAACTCTTCTACTCCTAAAGGGGGGGAGTTCAGAAATCAAGTGCAAATGATTGTCTGTCCTTTTAGCTGACAAAGTGGGGAAATGATAATGGAATTGAAGGTGGTTGTCATATTAAAAGTCTCAACAACATTATAAAAAACATCCAGTGGGAAGTCCTCATCAAATCATCCAGTGGGCCATCAACTATTTTTTCCATCATCAACATGAAGTAGCGAGTGGGCAGTTTCACATCAACAAATTCGCCATGCTACAGTGATCAATTTTCAACAAACCACAGTGAGCAGTTTTGATATCAGTAAATTCGATAGTGGGCATTCTCAATATTGCATTCTCAATATTTTTTCAGTGGACAAAGCAAATTCACCAGTTGGCGTCATCAACATTTTGTTAGCAGACAAAGGATGTCGATTGAAAGCAAAGGACATAAGGATCCTTTTGCAGCTTGGCACGTGATGGATTCATCAAGAAAAATTTAGAGATGAATCAAACTTGTAGTTGATTCATGCTCTCTTTAGATTGTAGTTTTTTTCAGCATCCAGCTTTGGCGGTTTTTCAGGCAATGGTTTTTTAGGATCAATAATTTCAACATGAGAACTTGGAAGATGGTTATTGGTTCTTATTTTGGACTTATGATTGAGGGGTGGAATGTTAGCCTCACTCTCATGTGATGGAAACAGTTCTGAGTCCAAAATAATTAAATTAATTAAAATCAAGAAAGTTGGATTCACCCCTACCTTTCTAGATTGAGTTTGTTCCTAATGGTTAGGAGTCAGTTTAGGCCTAGTTGGTTGAGAGATTCTCTCGAACTAGTTAGGCTCCTAGATTAGTGTTTGGTTGAGAGATTTTCTCAACCATAGTGTCCAAGATAGACGTACTATCTTGAGACAAACTTCCTCATGTATTTATATGTATATCATAAACATTATTTATACATTATAATGAGAATGAGAGGAATACAGTAAGGCTGAGGCCTTTTCCACCATGTCTGATTTGTGTATATTTCTACTATTTATTTTATTAGTGTTTTATTAGTTGATTAAATTCCTTGAGGGGTTTAATATTTAGCCCTAGTATAGTGGGACATTCTCTAAGACATTAAGGTTATAGGAGGGTAATATTTGGAAAACTTGGATTGAAGTAGCATGTCCATTGTCCTTTTCCATAGTTAACATTTTCCATGTCACATTATTTCCTTTGGTATCATCTCCATCCTTCGAGTTAGCTATCATTAATTCATTGAGATTCTGGCACTCACATATCCACATACTTCAATCAAAATGGAAATCATTTCCATAGAGGTTGATGCATCTAAAGGAATTAGAAAACATAATATGGAAAAAATAAAATAAAAAGAAAAGCCAAAATGCAAAATATGATCAAGATATAAGTTGGTGTGTGGATAAAAACCTAGCATGAGCTCTACTGCCATCATTAGCCATTTCTTGATTCTTGAGCACTTGATGCTCCACCTCATTAAAATGAACCCTTTCATGTCCCAACCTTGACAAGTGAGAAAATACCTTATATAAAGACTCGGTCAAACAAATGCTACATCATAAAGAGTAAGCTTTGATCCTTGATTTATGCATCAATTAAGAAGCATTATAAAAAAAAAAGCACACCAGAGGGGTGGAAGAAGTAGATCAAGAGGGGTAACTCGTGCCTCCATGATTTCTCCCTCCATTACATCTATACACATGGGATGTGGATACTCATTAGCTGGTCCCTTGGCAATGGAACTTGGTCATGAAGTCCTTCAGCTCCATCTCCCCCTATTTTCACTAAACCTAGGGATAGGAGGGTTGACTTTGAAAATACAACCTATCCTTGGGGGTTGGAAACACCTAATAGGGTTGAATATTTATCTACCCATATTATAGTATACCTAGGGGGGATATTACAGGGTGTAAAGGCAGGTACCCAAGGGAATAATCTAATAATATGATGGTCATATTTAATAAATAAAGTGGTTAACCTACATTATGTAAGGGACAACAAGTATTTAGGGAATAATGTGATAAGCCCATTGTAATGGATGTATGGTATTGAGAGGCCCATGGTGATTACCCATGGTATCGTATGTATCAAGCCTATATATAGGCTAGATACTCTCCATTGAGGGATGTAAATGATTATTGTATTGACAAACATATGGCTTGTGGAGTGTTCTCCTTCCTTAAGGAGTGATTGTATGGTGTTGCCCTACCTCAAGGGTTTTGATATTAACAAATATATGAAGTTATATCATATATTGTGTTATTTCTTGGAAATATTTAAAGTTTCAATATATTTACAGGTTATATCTATTACAAGTGGTATCAAATCTCTTTCTCGGGCAAAGTGGGGAGAATGATTTTAAATTTTTGCAAGACTTTTTTGGGTGATGAATTTGAAAATCAAATCTTAACATTTTGGTGAAAATTTAAAAAAAAATAGAATATATTAATTCCTTGCAAACAAATACCTAATTTCAAAAAACAAATAAGTCGAATTGGAGTCTGGATGAGGGAGATATCATTGATTTAAAATCATTTATTTCGTAGAACTTTTTCTGATGGCACTTCATGGACAGAGAATATCTAGTAAAATTTTGAAGTTTTTTTGGGGAATTTTGGAAAAACGATTTCATATATGAGATCCTCGTGAAAAATCACCCAATTAAAAAAAAAAAAAAAAAAAAAAAAAATAAAATAAAATAAAAAAATAAATAAATAATAATAATAATATAATAATAATAATAATAAAAAACAAACAAATAAATAAAATAAAATAAAAGCGATCGAATTGGAGTCTGGATGAGGATGATATCGCTAATTTAAAATCAACTCTTTTTTTAGAAATTATTGTGACAGTGGGGCAGTTGTAATGCGAATCTGAGTTTCAAAAGTATCGAGATCATGATTTCAATCACATGGAAAGATGCAGAATGACTATTCCATTTCTGAAAGTGGGCTATAATAAGGAGTTTGAGCCATATTAACTGAGTTGTGTCCATTTTAAAATTTTTTGCACAAAGTAGGTAATTTCTTTCAAACCACTCATTCTACTTCATGGGTTCTACTAAGCTATTTTTTATAGCAAAATATGATGGCCCTACTATTGAAGAATATGTAACATATAAGAAACTACAATGCCCAATAAGTTGGTGTTATGTACCATGAAATGATTTCAAGGATAAGGCTGCCATATGGTGGAAATCACTTAAACATGAACATATACGGGCACTTCCCAATGAAGAGGTTGAAAAGGTTCTTTTGAACAAGTGGTCACATGTTGGAAAGAAGAAAAATAAGAACCATAAAGACTCACCTTCTACCAATATTTCCATATTATAGGTTCATGGAAGTATTTAGAAGACGAAGATCAATGTTTCTATCAATCCTAGTTGCAAGCATAATTTTATCAATGTTAATTTGGCTAAAAAATTGCAAGTTCTAACAAAACATATTGAAAACCCACAAGTTGATAATGAGGATGTTAACATTTATAGAGATATGAAAATTTCTATGGATAAGTATGTGTTGCATTCTGATTTTTACACTACATATATGGCTGATGTGGATGTTATTTTGGGATAACCTTGGATTAAATATGTTAGTACTATCAATATTAATGTGTAGAAGAAACTCCTGAAGCTCTGGTATAAAAAGGAAGAAAATTACATTACATGATATTTCCATTAATAAATAGGTAGAGCCCAAGAAGACCCAAATAGAAAACGCTATAGGTACTGACACATCATATGAGGAGTCTGTGGTGGAAGTAATAATGGAAGACAAGCAACAACCACGGGTGCCACAACAAGTACCAAATACCACTCAGGCTCCATTAGGTGGAAAATTGAAGAAATATACACCATCAGTTAAAACTTCCGCATATCACCACCTACACCACCCAGACAGACAAAAATCAGCAAGGGGGGAAAGAATTAAAAACAAGGACAACAACCCCTGGACGACACACAAAAAGATGCAACAAGCCACCCACAACACATCGATGCAAAGGAACCATCAGAAATAAATTCCATATCAAGCAAGCAAGGTGCCAACTAGATGAAGCATTCACCTTTCATCGAGATGGCTAGATGCACATGCATGGTACCAATGGACTACTCTTTTGGTATATCTTATTATTTGTGTTCTTCCCATGTTTTGGGGATGAAACATGTTTAAGGGGGGTGGAATGTAGTATACCTAGGGGGTATATTATGGGGTACATAGGGAGGTACCCAAGGGAATAATTTAATAATGTGATGCGCCATATTTAATAAATAAAGTGGTTAACCCACATTATGTAAGGGACCACAAGTAGTTATGGAATAATGTGATAAGCCCATTGTAATGGATGTATGGATGAGAGACTCATTGTATTGTATTTGTGGAGCCTATATAGAGGCTAGAGACTCTCCATTGAGGGATGTCAAGGATTATTGTATTGACAAGAATATGGCTTGTGGAGTGTTCTCCTTCCTTAAGGAGTGATTATATGGTGTTTCCCTACCTCAAGGGTTTTGGTATTAAAAAATATATGAAGCTTTATCATCTATTGTGTTATTTATTGGGCATATTTAACATTTTAATATATTTACAGGTTAGATCTATTACACATACAAAGGTAGGGAACACTTATAGAAGACTTGGTCTAGTTACATATTTGAAATTGATCCTATATGAAGTATCAATATGCCCTTAGCACTTAAGTATGGTCCACTTAGATGCATTTATGGTCTTGGTATCTAATGAATTGTTGCTTTCACTTTAGTTTGAAATGTTTTTCTCAGATGGTCTAGATAAATTGAGGTTTTGAGGGCACCCTACTCCACATGATTTCCAAGCCACACTAAAGTCTTAGGGAGAATGATGATATTGCATATGAAATGATTCCCTGAGCAACATAAAATTAGCCAATTTGTTGATCTTAGTGGTTTACAGATACACCAAAGCACCCTGAGATGTTAGCATGTTGAGCTTCTCTTGCTGGCATGGAGGATTCTTAATGATGTAGTAGTGGACCCTACATCACCTTAGGTTAGCCTTGATAATACTTGATGGGGATGACTTGAATCAGAGCCTAGATGAGTATGGTCATCCCCCAGAATGATTGAGAAGGGCCTAATGAACATGATGGATCCCCAATGCTAGAGAAAGAGAAAACCACGTTGCCTACTTGGCACCCATAGAGATGACATAGGGCATCCATAGTTGGATTTTTGACACTTGGAGATGCTTTGAGGCTTGATTTGAGGATCTTCCCTCAAATTGAAGATGATAATGATGTTTGGAGACCTTTGTAGTCCTTCTAGTGCATTGATAGAACATGTTGAGCCCTAAAAGGGCATGTAATCATCCATTTTAGAGGCTTACAAATGACACATGTGGGCCTCTATTGACATATTTTGTTATTGAGCGAGTGAGTTGGCTTGTAACCCAATTTTACTTTATGTATACTCAATTATAAAACTTGTCTAGGGGCTTTTAGTAATTAATTAGAGGTGATAGACCTCTTATAAATATAATTTCACCTCTCTCATTTGTTCTTTATCACATTTTTGTATTTTGACCTCTCTAGAAGAGAATAGACTTGTTTTATTGTACTTCACTACTTATGGAGCTGTGATATTATGTGGACTTTAGCTATTGGAGACTAGTTTTTGTTGTGGATATGTCATTTTGGGATTGAAAGAAGACATGTTATTGGTTATATTGTGAATATTTTGTTCAATATTTTTATGATTTTGATTATAATGGGATATTTCTAGTGATTCAACTTTACTAGTTTAAATGCATATTCTTATATGAAATTATTGCTAATTAATGCATGTTTAATTTTTTATCCTTGAACTCCCTAGAACACCTTCTAGATATCCTTTTTCTAGTGAATTTCTCCTCTCATAAAATGATAGCTAGGGTAAGGAAGTGAGAAGTAGGGTTCCCCCCTTACTCCCTTCAAATCTTTGATATTTCCATGGCTAAAGTTCCTAAGACTCCGTCACACAAGGGCACTGATATCCCTCTTGATGACCAAAACCCTAAAAAAACATCTTTTACTTCTCATTTTCTCTTATGTCCCTTCAAGGCAAGTTGTTAGGGCTAGAGAAAGGGCCAAATTGAGCTAGGGATTTCTTTAAGGCAACATTGGATCTAATTTGGCTAATTTCCACCTTATTTGTGTTAAATTTTCTTAGGGCTACATTGTTCTTTGCTTAAGATAATTGCATTTCATTATTTATATATAGAATTCACCCCACAACATCATAACAATATTAATTTTTACAACATTATTCAATAGCATATGAAATTATATAGAAATAGCAATATCATCATCAATGCAATGAGACATAAAGGAAAAATTGAAAAAAATAATTCACACATAGAAACACGAGGATTGGTCGAAGACCAGGCCAAAACCAACTATGGGGAAAACCCTTTAAAATTCTTCTTCTCACTAGATTTTATAAAATGTTCAACAAAGAGACAGTACAATGATCCATATCTTCACCCAAAAAACTATCCAACAAAATCAACTAAACAATACCCAAGAGATGAACCCAAAAATGTTGATAATCAAAACCTTGATTCAAAATTTTGTGATTAATCATTGAACTCTACAGTCAACTTTCGAACTCTATGTTCAACTTTCAAACTCTATGGTCAACTGTCAAACACTACGGTTAATTGTCGAACTTTGTGGTCAACTATAAAAATAAAACCTTAGTTTCCAACCACACAAATGAGCCTACATGAATGTGATTGTGAATAGGAATATCTTGTAGCATGCATGCAGCTAGGAACTAAAAACCCTAATCACACATGTGAGCTTTGAACCCTACAATTTCAAACTTGTACGAACAAATCTCTACAAACTACCTCAGACTTGTGTGAGCCAAATTAAACAAAGAAGACTGATTGATGATCTAAAAATGAGGGTCACTTGACTTGTATTTATAGCCATCCAAGGGTGTCTAAATTCTTCTTATGGATGACCTATCCTTTTGTGCACATGTGGGGTTCCAAATTTTAAATAGTATAATTTAACTTGACCAAATTAAATTCTTCCAAGGGTTAGGAGGTCTCTTTCATAATGAGGAAGGTTGTCCAATGGAGGGAATTTGTCCCTAAGATGCCAAATTAACACTCCCTCTCAACTAGGAAGAAATTATCGACTACAACATATGTCTCATCACAGATATCTCATCATCATTAAATTCCATCCTTTTTCATATCTGATCATCCTTTCTTATCTATGTTTGTCTTTATATCTTTTCTCATATGTTGAACACTCTTGAATCTAAAAGAAGAAGAATTTAAAATTGGAGGGGAGTCCAAGCTACCACCCTCTATCCATCAGGGAGGATATATCAACCCAAAATCTAATAATAATGAGGAAGGTCCTATGGACACTCTCACCTCAAGTCATATCGTAAGGGAGAATACATCTTCCACACTACGTCGAGCAATAGGCTAGATACAATGTCTCATCCATCCTATTTCTTGTTGATCTTCCCAACAATGACCCTCAAGATTCATGTGGTAGAACACCTTGCACCATAATAATGGGTGAGATACCCAAATTACCAAAGGTAAGGATCACACAACCCAAGCTCTCTGAACCCGTCATCTAGACGGGGAGCTACAATCCCAACTAGTGGGTATGATGCAAACTAGGGCATACTATGCTATACCAAGATAGGGGAGCAACATCTTCCACCCTATGGGTGATAGATAGGGATGATACCCTATTTTCTAGAGATCCCTCAATCCCAGGAGTTCTACATCTCAATTCCTTACCCTAGGAGATCAAACAAGGGGGAAGAGCTAGCTTAGTGTCCTCAATCAACCCTGATCTCTCTGTAGATCAGAAACATATCAACATGTTCATATCAAGTACTTGCTTATAAAAATCATTGAAGAGTTCAAACATATTGTGTTGTAAATTACTAAGAGCACCAATCCTCTGATTACATCAAAAATTATATCAGAATAAATACATGTCACAAAAGGATACTTTATTCTTCCTTTCTCCCTCTCAAGGGGGTAGCAACCATAAGCCTAAGCTTGCCTCATACAACAACACTATCTCAACATAAGGAGATATATTAGTCCCAACAATATATGAGATTCTCTACCAATCAAATCCAACCTTTATTGTTGCAATGTATCACTTTCATAACCAAAACCTTCTCAAAAAACTCTCCAAATAACTTCCTCAAACAAACTTCCCCACAACTAGTCATGCTAGCAACAATGTATTCAAACTCAAATGTGCTTAATGATACATGATTATATTTCCTATTGACTTAAGGGGGCTTCAACCTAGGTTCAGATTTAGCTACACTAATCAACAAAACCCTACACTACCGGCCCTTTCGGTAACAACCTGTGTAGTGTAGGCTGCAATCTCACCCAAGGTAGTATTGAGGGATGCCAGAATGGGGTTTCTACATCCAAAGCATTATGTGATGTGTTTTTGTTACTTTTAGGGATTTATTCTGACCTTCGAAAACCCTAACCCTGGAAATGTGGAAATTACAATAACTTACAGATAACATATTTAAACTCTTCGCTAAGTGTTCTAAACATTCAGAACATCGTGTAATTAACTAGATCTACCACTTTCCTGCATCTATTAAGTACTTTTCAAGATAAGTTGCAAATAATAGAGTGAATAAATAGTAAATTTAGAAGTAACAATAACACACAGATACACATATATTGCTCCAAAATAACCTTTATTATGCTCAGATTTTCTGTTACATACTCTTTCTACCCTATGCACACAATTGTAGAGGCCCACGCACTCAACTGCGAACTTACCAAGGCCTCCACGCACACATCTGCAGGAGACTTCCCCTTCACTTATGTATAGAAAATAAACTTCTTACTTAGATCCTTCACATCTAGATACTCTAATATCCTTCATGACTCTCTATGGCCCCTTTTTATATCATCTTCTCTTACAATACCATGGTTCACAAACCATGGGTGGGTCACAAAATAAATTAACTTGTAACCACCTAAGGGGATTTGACCTTCCTAAAGCCCCTTTGACTACAAATGACCTTCATGCTCCTCTCCTCAAAATGAAGAGAATTTATAATAATAACAAAAATAGTTTACAAAATTGACCCCATGGGACCCTGTCCCAACAGGTCCCCAACAAAAAGTCGTGACTCATGCTCGAGTCACTTTGATGGTGTCTCCTTGATCTTGGCCTGCATACCACTGGGTTTTATCTTCAATACTTGAAGATCTATTGTCCCATGCACAACGTCCTGGTGAACTTCCTCAACCAACTTTTCAATAGTCGGACCTTCAACTATAAGGCCCATGGTTCTCTGTGTCTGTTGCATGGCCTTCTGCTTGCTCTGCAACGACTGTGTCAACTAACTCGCTTCATCTGTCTAGGGCTGCATCCTTGAAGATATGATGGATTCCTTCCAACGTAGCTCATCAATATCACTCTAGATGAGCTTTACCTCCTGTAATCTGGCGAACTGTTGCACTAGTGCTAAGGTCCACATTGTAGATCTAATTTCGTTGAGCTGCCTCTACTTCTCCTGGATATCTATTTCATTTTTTTGCAAAGTTGAATCCTCTTGCAACGAGGTCTATAGTTCCATGGCTTGTCAAAACAACTAAGTGTGGACCTTAACTACAACTTCTAATGTAAACATCTCTTCTTAAATAAAATCCTCTCGCTACTCTCTGACTTTGGGAGGAGTGGTTGGCTGTAGCTTAAGTTGGAGCTCAGATATCTGCAGCTACAACTTAAAACAAACCTTACCCACTTCTGTTAGAATTTGGAGCTCTAACAACTCACTACAGGCCTACGTTGTTGTTGCTTCAAGTTGTTGACAACATGTTATCACTTCTTCGAATTCCTTAAGGGAATGCACCTTTTCCTCAAACATTTGTTAGTTTTTGGTTTTTAATTCACTGATGATTAGTAGCGCACACTTTTCCTAAACCCTTAGCTCATCTGATACCCGTTGATGCAACTCATGCAATGTTTGAATAGGGAGTTCCACAAGGTTCAAACTCATGTCCTTCAGATGTAATAGGTGTGCCCTGCCCTCTGATCTCTCTACGTGCAATGACCCCTCTAGTAACTACATTGTGTGGTGGTCTGTGGTAAGCTCTGCTACTGAGGCTAACCCACTCACTTGTTTCAGGTTCTCTCGCTTCAGACTTGCCTGTCCCACACTCGCTTGAATAATGCCTATTTGGACCTGCAATTCCCTTAGGACTTGCTGCACCTTGTCAAGTGTTTGGTGGTACTTTTCTTTGATGTGGCTCCAAATATTCTCCATCGCATTGTGGACCACATCACCAATCTCTTCTAGGTCCCCCTTCATGAGGATCAAAGGTTTAGCACTCACAGACTTGTCATATTTCTACTTCTTGTGCAGTCTCATGGAGCTCCACTTTTGCCTCTTTTTGAAAATGAAGGGGGAATCCAAGCATGTGCCCCCTTCCTCTTCACCCCTTGTTTCTCCCTCTACATTGATGTGCTCTATTTCATACTCACTGAGGTCAATGGTGGCTTGTGAAGTGGTGGCAGTTTTCTCCTTGGGCGCTACTGTATCTTTAGAAGAGACCTTCTCTTTTGTTGTTTCTTTCTCCTATCTAGATTCCTCCTTCTGTTGTGCAACCTTTCCCTTTTCTGCGGCCTTTTCCTTCATGGAATCCTTTTGTGCTTCCTTCTTATTTTCTTTTGATGCCACTACCACAACTATGGTTTTCTCCACTTCCTCTTCAACAAAATTACTACTCCTTATGCCCACATCGGATGGGGTGAGACAGTCACTCAACCACTTACTGATGGCCCCCATAATGTCATATTCAATGACCAGGTATGGAAACTTGTGCCATGTGCGTGTGGCATCCTCCTTAGTGTGGATATGAAAATTATGAAATCTGCCTTGAAGTCAGCAACATTGTTATATTGCGCGTGCAAACTTGGTGATAATTGTGGTTCTTTGTTGATCACCATTCTCAACTCTGATTCAAAAAAGACACAAAATATTTTAGTCTTCATGAAACGCTTAGGGTCCTTAGTTTCCCATAGTGAGGCGAACTTTGTGGCCTTAGGTAGATCTAGATCATGCTAAGGGAACTGACTTTCTTTTGGCATCCTCCATGCCACCAACACGATCAACAAAAGAAGCCATGTGTAGTGGAATGCCTTTCCATCGTCCTACGCCTCTCTGCAATCCTCTTAAAACTCATGACATAAGTACTGAGCCCAATTGTATTGGACTCCTTTCGTGCACTACACAACCAAAGAGACTACAAGCGCTGACACTTCATTAGTGCGACATTTCCTCATGATTTTCTCAGCCAAAATTTGTGTAAAGAACTGCACCATACCATCTGATATGGAACTTATTGTACCCTGCGTGACTTCTTCACCAACCTAAAGTCTTTCTTCATTTTATCGGCCAATTTCTTCTCCTACGACTTTCCTATGAAAGCCTCTGCAAGGTTAATTCCTTGATACAACAGCAATGTGATTATGTGGATTAATATGTCAGTAATCGGGATGTGCCCCCAAACTAAAGGCAACCATCATGAACTAGTGTCAATAACTAACACACACAAATAGTATTAATGATGTTGCGGCTAAAATGCAACACTCATAACATGTCTAACAGTCCCACACACCCAACTCTGGCCACCCATTTCATTGGCTCCAGCCACGTGACATTCGCTTCTTCATAATATGCCTTCTTTAGGTACTTTCTCAGTTCTAGTTGTGGGAACTTCACATAATCCCCTAGGACCCAATCCTCCATCTTCAAATATGGTATTAGACTAGCAGATACCCTGAAAAGGTACATTCTCTGGTAGCAAAGGTGTAGGACCATGAACTTCGTTACATTCAAGTCTTTAAGAACCTTGGTTGTAGATTTTCTTGGCGGTATATAAGGCGGTAGCTAAGTTATCAACTTAGCTTCCTCAGGATCAATCTCCTCAATCCCCATGGTGAACTCTTCTTCGTCTAAATCTAGGGATTCCATCGGCTACCTGGTTATATCCATCTTCCCTTTTTGTCTGATCTCCGTTGGATTTTTTCACGGCAATTGCCACACCAGTGCATGTTGGGGCTTCTTCTACTTCTTGTCTCCTGTCACGGAAAAAGATGGTTTAGGTCTCGGTGACCTAGGCATTGTAGTAGGAAAATGCATAGGCCCAGGTTGGGCCAACTCAGGCTCAGTGTGGGTTACAATCATTCTCTCGAAGAAACTTTTGCGCTCACAATCAGTTAAATTTGCGAATCCCAGCTTTGAAATCTTCTCTTTAAGTATTTTCCACTCTTCCTCAAACATACAACAATCCTTTTGGCACAAGCTAAAGTACAAAATCTTAAGGAAAATTCTCAGGAAGTAAAGTGTTCAAATGTGGAGCGGGATGTTGTATTTATAGCCTAATTTGAATTCAAATCCATGCGTTCCCTCCAAATCCCTGACATTACCTTTTGGCGGTAGATTTCCAAAGATATGCATCTTAAATGCTCTTCCCCCCACTCCCTTTAATGAAAAAATCACCATCTAATTAGATATAGTGCTTCAAAATAGTCACTTTTTTGCTAGGCTAAGCAGGATCCACAAGTCTAGTGTAACTTCTTCATTGCAGCTCTCCCCTACACCTTCGCTTGACTCGTCGCGCAACCCATTTGCTTTGCCCAACTGTCCTTGTAACACTCTATTTTATAGTACCACACTCGCTTGCCACTGCCTAGAGTACTAAGACTATCCCGCATCCATATAGTCATTGCATAGGGGTAGAATCACCCATGTACAATTTCAACTTGCTCCCATTGACTTTTCTTGGAAACAATTCCCTATTCAGCTTTGCAAGCTGAACTACACCTCCATCCATAATCTCCTTAAAAATATATTACCCCAACCAACTTATTTGGAACTTTCTTGGAAACTTCGTGAACTTACTATCATAAAGCAACACCAAATCTCCATTCTTAAAGGTGCACTGCTTAATATGGTGATTATGTCATGCCTTTTCACTATCCTTCTGTACCAGCTGATGAAAACCAACCAAGAAGCGATCTTCTTTGAACTCAACTATCTATACAAGGCATTCTTTCATGGTATCCCGATTGTCCATGTCTATAACTACAAAAATTCAAAGACTTGGCATGATGTACTCCATCAGTATCATAACTTCTTGTCCATAAACCAGTCAAAATGGTGTTTTTCCACTCAACTTTTTGCAGGTGGTTCTATAAACCCTTAGAATAGCTGGTATGTGCACATCCCAATCATTCTATTTTGCATTATAGATCTTCACTAAGGAATTCTCCATATTTTTATTAAAGGCTTCTACTATTCCATTTTCTTGAAGGTGATATAACGTATTCCTCTAGTAATAAATTTGGAACTCTTCAAGCAAGGTAACAATTGTTTCGTTCAAGAAATGTGAACCCCTATCACTCATCAAAATTTTAGGGCATCCAAACCGAGACAAAATGTATTCAAAAATGAACTTTGCAACTGTAGCCACAATACAATCCTTCACAGGTTGTGCCTCCACCCACCTAGTCAGATATTTTGTTGTTATAATGATGTATCTTGCTCTGGTCTTCTTTGCCAATGGTTGAATTGGTCCCACGAAATCTATTTCCCACTTATCAAACACTTGTAGTGACACCTACAGGTTCAAGGGAAATACAATGCTTTCCAATGGCCTCCCCATTCTTTGAGAGACATCACATGTCTTGCAATGCTCCTTGGAATCCTTATGCACAGTTGACCACCATAGTCCTACTCATAAGATCTTCTATGCAATTTCTCTTCCTCCATAATTTCCTCCTGCAACACCTCTATGCACTTCAGTGAGGATACTTTTGGCATTTATACTCCAGGACATACCTACAATATTTCATCAGATCCCATTTTATACAAGTGTCCAAAACTAATAGATAAATATGCATACCTGACCACCAATTCTTTCTTATGTTATGTTGTATACCCTTCAAGAGTGGTACATGTAGATAAGAACTGAATTATGCATGCAAAGTGTTCATTTGTGACACGCACAACAAAGAGCTATGCATCAGGAAATCTCTCCTCCAAATTTGTAGGTTATTACCATTCTCAATCCACGAGAGGTGATCTATTCAAACATTCAATCACCCTAGCTTCACAATACTTCAAAGTCATATTCTTGGAAGAGCAACAACCATTTACAAATTTCCCCCCCTGTTACAAAGTATTTTTTCACACCTCCTGTACTTCCCTATGACATACCCTGAAGTGCCCAAAACATGACCATCATACAGTGTACTCATCCAAATATGTAGCTTAGATCCTCCCTAATACATTGATTGGAAAATGCCTTGAGCTTCCCCTGAAGGAAATGGCTCTTAAACCCTAATTTGAGAATCATCGCTCTTATGAGGATAAAAATCGTGATGGTCACATATTGCATTATGCCAAACCCATGATGACATTGATTTGTTTACTTATATACCCACAATGATCCCAAAAGGGAAATTTTCCAAAAGAGGATGAGAAACTTCGTGATCTAGAAGCTTCCAGAGCAGCGAGCTAGAGGTTGTTTGGCATAGATGAGGTTGAATTCTCCCAACTTGGCCTCTTGGTCTTATCCCTATGAGCTACCCCCTTGAGATGAGAGCCTACTCCTATCTATGGAGAGATACTAAATCCCTTTCCCAACCTATATATTCATCCTCTCCCATTCACAAATGGTTGTTTGGTGAGGTTAGAGGCTAGGTTGGTCCATGTCTATTTGCACCCTTATGCTAAGATTTTGCCTAGAGGCTATTCATTTGACTTGGAGAAGGAGTGCTTGGAGAGTTCTTGGCTTGGACTTGGATTAAAACTCAAGGAGAGCCTATTGACATCAAGTCTTTGGTTGCAATATTCCGTTTATTTTCTAATAATATACAATTGTTGGTTCATCTTCCCAAAATGTATTTTCTCATGTATCATTTAGCTTGGCATTGCTTGATCAATTAAGTAGGTTGTTATTGGATTCGCTATTTGTTTTGGTATTCCTTGTTATGTCTTGATCACTTCTGCAGGTGCATAAACACTGAGAGAAGCAAGAATAAACCCATGATACAAGTGGTTCAGAGTCCTCAACAAAGGAAATCGGAATAGCATCAGAACAAGGTAGGTCATCTCCTTCATTCTTCTTTTCTATTGTAACCTAGGAAGATGTCTAGTTTTTTGTCACTTTAGTTGCTGGACCCACTTATTGGGATAAAGGGATCATCTATGTCCATAGAGAGGATTAACCTTGTCAACAGAATGGTGACCATACTAGGGATCCTATGATCCTTTCCATCCAATCCTTCACCTTGATATTTTGACTAGTTTGACCAATCATCGATTTTTCAGCTTGTCTACCTCAATATGGGTTTATACCATCACTGATTACAATCCATGCTAATTCTGGATTTTTTTTGGAATATTATATTTTTTTCCCATATTCCTCACCCATCATGGGTTTAGCCTTAACATTCGCGATGGAATCGTGGTGTTTACCTTTACAATTGCGATGAATTTTTTTTTCTTCATTATTTGGTTGCACTGAAATGATCACTACTTTTTCTATACAAAGTAGTGATGCCATTGTGGTTTTTCCTATGCAAAGTATAAATAATCATGGGTTTGGGTATATAAAGTAGCGATGATCCTTGAATGTGAGAATTTTTTAGGTTTCTTCCTAAGAATCCAATGTGTCTTGGCCCCTAAGGTCTTTTCCCATCCTATACACTTGGATTTGTCAGTCTTTTGTGATTGATTTCCTCGATTAGTTTGCACAATTTGTCTCATTAGCTTCGAAATGAAATTTGACTGAGTTCTAGGGTTTCTGGTAAATTGGTCATCATTTTCTACATTGAGTGTTTTTTCTGTAGAAATCATTGAAAACATCATTTTGCATCTAGTTTAGGTTTTATTTCGAAATTTACTTTTCGTGAAAATGCATTAGAATAGTTGCATTGAGAAGTTATTTTTTGAGATTCATCATTGAGAATAGATCACATTTTTCGATGATTGAAAGCTAAAAACGGTATTAGGTGCATCAAATCATTCAAAATGAAAAGAAAAGAATAATTCATATAAGTGCATCTTTGTAAAGTCAAAATCATTTTTCTTTCGAAAAGTTGCATTTAGGATAGTGAAAAGTGAAAATATTTTTTAATTTTAGCATTGTGTTTGGAAGATGAAAGTGAAAGTTAGTGGAAGCAATTTTGGGTCATGTATTTTGCTTGATGCATTATTGATTGAAATTTCTTCCCTTGGTTACTCTAGCTTTCATAGAAATGAAAGTTTTATTTTTCTCATATAGTTTCATCTTAGATTTTCAGGTGACATCACGTTGAGCCTTAAAACTGAAACATAATTCCAAGATCAACTCTAAAATTTATCAATTAATCTAAAAATCATTTGAAACATTAAAGCTTCATACTTAGTGGTCTAGGCTAGAGACATGTTCTCGCATCATTAAAGCTTAGCAACTGCCATTCGCTCTTGCATTAGACAACACTAACACGGACTTGTGCTCCCCATACCGTCAACTATATAAAGGGAGACCCTCATAGGTTGCAAACCTTTATCCATAGGAAGTCAAGTCTACCACCCTATAAATGTGATTAACCAAACACAACATTCGGGGAGATTTCCTGCATGTCCATCAAGTCCTTGGTAAATTTATTTCCTGAGGTATATATTGTAGTTCACAGTTACTTGGTAATCCTTTTTGCCTAGAGTATCCTGAGTAGTCATTTCAATCTTTTCTGACTCCTTCAACTTGAAAATATCATTGAGTACTTATCCTTTCAAACTTGCTAAACCAACAAAAGTGACTAGAGTCACCTTTTTGTCCTTTTCTCGACTCTTAAAACATGAAAAGGCAAAGTTTTTGTTTCAAATTTTAAAATTAATTGACCATGGAACAACATCTTTCCTATGGAAATACTCCTTAGTAAATCTAAGGTTGATACCAATGGCAACATTTCCTGAGTTTACCAGTAAAGGAAACCCCTCTGACAGGAATCCTAGTCATTTTCCTTCTTTTGGAAATAATGGTGCCCCTTATATGCAAATGTTGTCCCTTCCTCAATTAACCATTGGTCTTCCAATTTGGTTTTTTTCAACCTCAGTGGTTCCGAGTGTCCAAACTACTTTTCAACAAATTTCTCCTCCACCTAAATAGCATCAACTTCATGTTGATCCTAAAGTTGACCCCTCGCCTTCTTCGCCTATTTCTTCACCATGTTCTTCCTCTTCGCCTGGTGAAAGTCTGGATCCTAGTAACCAAAAATCTAAGAAGAAGAAGAAGATGATGAAGACGAAAAAGAGGAAGCAAAATAAGTAAGGGAGCAACCAAGAAGTCATTGCTATAGATGTAACTGATGTAGAAAAATCTTCCAATTAGCCCCAGAAAGTAAAATTCCCTTGCATGTTATGTAAGGGTGACCACCTTCTTCGGAATTGTCCTGGTATACCCAAAGTCTAGTAAGTGTGGTCCACATGTTCACATCGACCTTTTTCATCAGCCTCTAGAGATCATGATAGTGACAAACCCTCAACTAGTAACAACAAATCCCATGGGAAAAAGGGAAAAATGAAATTTCCTTGTAAGTTGTGTGAAGGTAATCATCCCATTCACCTTTTCCCCCTTATGGATGAAGCTTCCAAAGAGTTGGAAAACCTTACAGCTTCCCAACCTTGTCTTCCATCTGGGTATGGAAAGCCTTCCCCTGATCCTTCCCTAGTTGATCTAGTGATTGATAGTCATGTTTGGTCAACCCCATTCTCTCTGAAAGTGAGTCTCATGGGTCTATTCTCGGCCAACCATTGGTTGAGAAATCGATATAGTTGACTCCACCTTCAGTTAACCATACCTTTCTGGTAGAGAGTGAACCTCATACTGCTTAGGTTCTTCTAGTTTCTTCAATTTTGAATTAACTTGAGGTAAATACTCATGTTCCCAAGGTGCATGAGACACCTGTTCCCATAGAGTAAGGGGGTCACTCTCATGTTCTTAAAACCCCCTCTCCAAGTAGTTTAGCCACCTCTTTTGATTGGAGTTGACTAATAGGATATCGCCTTCTGTCTTATGTTCCTTTCTAGATTATTGTACAGGCTTACCATATGGTCATACCTAGCATAGTCATAGACAAGGGTGAATTTGTTAGTATTTTGTCCTCAATTGCTTGGCAAGTTTTAGGGTTTCCTCAGCTTATCCCCATCACCTATAATTTGTTAGCTTTTAACAAAGGAACTAGTCAGCTGTTAGGGATCCTTCCTAAGTTACCTATTACTTTGGGAGGAAATATTGTATATATAGACATTATGGTTGTCCAAGGCCCATTGGATTTTAATATACTCCTTCTACATGAATATGTTTATGTCATGGGAGCTCTTGTCTCTTCCCTCTTTCAAGTGATGTGTTTCCCCCATGAAGGAAGCATTGTGATCATTGATCAACTTACCTTAATTGGTCATGAGTCAACTCCACATCAACCATCATCCCAAAGTGGTTCTTATATGCAAGAAATATCACCCCCACCACAGGTTAATTACATGGCCACGTGTTCCATGCCCACATATAATGATGATCTAGTAGGTGATTTAGTACACCTTATAATGGGGGAATTGGAGCTCAAATTTTCATTTAGGATCCCGGGATATGTATCCCTTCCAGATTTTGGTTCTCCCATTTGATGAGAACCTCTTGGAAGCCATGGCCTCTTTTGGTCTATGACGAAAAATACTATGGATCAAAGTTCCTTGTCTTGTGTCAAGCTTGTTAAAAAATTAAAGGGATATGGAGCAAAGTTCCCTGTCCTATGTCAAGCTCGTTAGAAAATGAAACAAGGGATATGTAGCATAGTTCCCTGTCATGTGTCAAGCTTGTTAAAAAATGAAACACGGATCGTAGAGTAGAGTTCCTTGTCTTGTGTCAAGCTCCTTAAAAAATGAAATAAGGGGTATGGAGAAAAGTTCCTTGTCTTGTATCAAGCTCATTAAAAAATTAAACAAGGGATGGAGCAGAGTTCCTTGTCTTGTGTCAAGCTCATTAAAAAATAAAACAAGGATATTAGAGCATATTTCTTTATCTGATGTCAAGATCCTTAAAAAATGAAACAAGGGACATGAGAAAAGTTCTTTTAATTGTGTCAAGCTCCTTAAAAAATGAAACAAGGTGTCCTGAGCATGGTTCTTTTCTTGTGTCAAGCTCATTAAAAAAATGAAACAAATCCCCTTCTAATTCGAGTCTTTGATTAAATCTCGTAAAATTCCAGACGTGTCTTTTACTTGATCTTGTAAGTGAACCTTAATTCCATCCACTTGTTAGTAACCAGTAGTCTACTTAAGTGAAAGAAGTGAAGCTAGGGGGTCATGTACCTCAAATTGAGTCATTATGTCGGGGGCATGCAAACTTATCTCAAGCATAGTTTATCTTTGTTTCAAGCTTGTGTAAAAATGAAACCGAATCTAAACATAGTTTATCTTTGTTTCAAGCTTGTATAAAAATGAAACCATCTTCAAGTATACTGAAGCATAGTTTCTTGTGTTTGATTGTGTAAGAATGAAACCATTCCCACATTATGTCTCGTGATTGCCATTTTTATTAGCCGAGTTTTGTCAGATGAGCCTTGGTTTGTTCATTCCATTGTCACCATCTCTTTGGTAAATAATATGCTTTCACTTGGTTGTTTTACCTTTTCCTGAGGAACATCTACGATGGGTGGTCTTATTAGCTAGCCTCTTAACCTTTACGTGTTTTGAACAGTTCAATCATGACCGAAACCAATTGCTATCCTTTTATACCACTCGTTCCTCTAGGAGTCATATTTCAACTCTTTTATGATTCTTGAAATATGAAAAGATCGTTGAGTACTTGTCTTTTCTAACTCGTTAAACTAAATAAGTTGATGTCGTCTTAGTATATGTTTACCCCTTTTTCAGGCTAAGATTGACAATTTATGAAAAAGATACACCTTGGTCAATATGGTCAAGAGGTTCTTTCGATTATTGTTTTCTACCTTTTCGAGTTCAAGAGACAAATTACGAAAAGAGACATGATGGAGTTTTTTTTTTCATCTCTTTTTCAAAATATCTAAATGTGAAAAAGACACTAGGTTGTTCTTATGTCATACTCGTTAAAATTTTACGATGAAAGACTCGTCACCATGATGAGACTGAGTTTCTCCTTCCTAGGACTCACAACTTACTAGGATGGATTCATTCGAAGGATGAATTTATATGACAAGCATATGGTATCCTCTTTAAGCTTGTGTAAAAATAAAGAGGTACTCACTAAAATTGGGGGGGGGGGGGGGAATGAAGATGAAACATCCTTTGTATAGTCAACATGTCTCTCTTGAACATGACACTCATCCATTTCTCGATTTGGGACTCCTCACTTAGTCACTTGTCCTTCTGGGTTTGGGTAATCCATTTTTCCTCTCATTTGATTATTCCACTTCGTCATTATGACTCTTGGTCCTATGTTGAGTCAAATGCTGCCACACTATGGAGTCGTGTCACAAATATGTTCAAGAGAAGTCCTATCTACAATCTATTACCTATACATTATCTGACTCTTTGCTATAGTCTTGGATCCTACTCACTTTATTCCTGTTTCGTGTCGATGATGGGAGACTCATTATGACTCTGCTTTGACGGGTTGCTTCCCGTCGAATTAAGCTAATTATCTAGGAAGATGACTTAGAAACTCCCTTTCACTACCTTAGTGCTTGCATGCCTTAATGGAAATTTCTTCACATCCGACAACAGGTTTTCACTATGGGCCTTCGATCAGGTGATTCCACAAGTGTTAAACTTCAGCTTCGTTATCACATTCATGGATAGTACCATCATACCTTGAGAGGCATTGTCATTATAGGTGGCTCCTCTTGTT